>JAVQJG010039408.1:0-12559 GCA_036024015.1 Craterocephalus amniculus | reverse complement strand
AACAAAGTTACCTTCATCATTTTCAGATAAAAATCTTAAATATTAAGGACAAACATTCTGTTAAATTGCACTTTTTTGCTGCTGCTGTTTTTTTTTTGTTTTTTTTACAAGGCTAGTGTTTCAAACATAAATCTCCCCCGTTTGACCTATTCTCTGAGGAACAGCTTGTTTTTGTCACAAATTGTATTGTCAGCTCACTTCTCCTCTTGCTTTACCTCATTCTGCAGTGAAGTGTAGCTTATAGCCATGGGAAACCAGCAGAAATTAAATACAGTCCCTGGTTTACATATCAGCACAGCTAAAACCACAATACATATAGAAATTTCTCCTAAGCCTCCTCAGGACATTGCTGAAACCTCTCCACGGTGAACTTTTCAGTCTGGAAACAATGAAGCAGAAACCATGTAGCCTACTATTCAACTGAAAATGCACATCTTCAGGCATTTAAGCCAAAAAAGCTTGCCTTTGCATTGTCAAAACTGACTGAAAACCAATCCTCCAAATATCATTCCTCAGTTTCACATGTCTGCGATGATGGAAATCAGTACCAGTAGTGTCCCATCGGGTGAAACCTCCAATGTGTTGGCTGTGAGTGGGTACGCCTGCCAACAGATGTTTGAATACCTGATACAGACAGCAGTCTTTTCCAGCTACCCAGAGGGACCAATCATTTTCAGCAGCATGTCAGATAGTTGTGATGAATATTTCTACTGCCTGGTAAAAAAAAAAACCCTACCCACCAGAACCAGGTATAAATCAAAGTACATGCTTCCAAAATTAGTGTCTTTGATGCAAAATCAAGAAAATGGTCAGATGCTCTTCCCACTGTAGTCTATGCTTATCAACTTTGTGTAGTCAGATATGGGTAACTACAATGGCTTTAGTCTATTTATTTTCCTCTGGTGCTTTGCTGCTACAGTCATAGTCACATTCAAATCACAGAGAGGGGCATTTATGAGAAGAGTGTACAGAAATATACCCAGCACATAGACTGTGCCCAGAATAAACTTTATTAAATTACATTAAAGTGCAATCAAACAATAAGAACAAGTAAACATCTAGAGTCAACACGGCTGTTAACATTTACTGTTCTTTATATTTTAGAAGTTAAACGATGGGAAGGTGTTATAGTGAAATTTATGTTATACATATTTATATGAATTCATATGTTAAACACAAGACAACTTCAGCTCAGTGTAAAAATAAAAAATTATACAAGTTTTTGCAATTTCAAGATTATTTTCATTATGAAAAAATTCATCTTTGAATCTAAAGTCCTGATTTTACTTTAGCACATCTGTAATGGATGTGAGTTAAAGCTTGCTTTTTTCTCCTTGTAGCCTCCAAATACGTCTGACTCCTTTTTCTGTGGTGTTCAACATGTTGAACACGTTGACATCCTTTGTCTGGTGAAATTCCTGCAGCAATCCCTGGAAAACAGTTACTGGGATGCTAAAGTTGAGGTGTGGGTATGTCACTTTTGCGGCCAAATCCCTTGTGTTGCTGGACACAATCCCTGCAACACAGCAAATAATTGTTACATTTCCTTAACAGCAAACACAGCCATACAATCTGAGCTATGTGACTTGTTTAGCAGCCTTTTTCCTGCACGTGTTTTTACACTTAAGTTTTCCAGTGGTCCTTTTGTGACCCCCTCTGTTCAAGAAGAGTACTTGTTTTTTCCTTACCCAGCAGCTCTCCTGAATGTTTCTGCACCACAGCACCTCCACTGGCCCCTGCTTGTACTGCACATGTGGTCTGGAGCATGACAGGCTGGTAATTCAAACTGATGGCTTTGGAAAGCACACCGCAGGTCAGGGATGGGCCACACGCCCGGCCCAAGCCACCATACCCCACCACAACCACAGCTTCACCTGTAAGGACATAAACCAGGCTGAGAAACCTTGATGCAGAAACACAGTTCCCCAGAAGTGAATGTAAACTCAAACCTGGGTTGAAACTCTGTGACATTTGAGGAAGGACAGCTTCTGGAACAGGGACCGTCAGCTCGACCAAAGCAAAATCATAGGGGGACAATTCTTTAGTGGAGAACAGCACATCACCGAGGATATCAAAGGCTCTGCTACAAAGAAATGACCAAAACAAAGACCAAACATCAGGTTGACAGAAGACGCCGAAGTCTGAACATATACTTATCTCTGACATTATATATTCCTTTTAACTATTCCACCTGGTAAAAACTCTGCTCACATGGTTGTAGTTTCTGGTAATAAAATTATCATGACATATAAACTATTACAAATCCAATGGATATTCTCAGCTTGGTCACTCTGTCAATTTTTCATTCTGAATCTACTTTTCACAACACAACTTCTGTATAAATTTCTTCATTTTTTCCCAAACTTAAGTATTCTGTAGCATAATCTTTACTACATATATTTGGCGATATCTGTGATATCTACATGATAGCTTTTCTGTTGTCTCTGTGTTGTGTAGTCTAGAAGGAAGTTGTATAGAGGTGGAACAGTGTTTGTTGCAGCCCAACTATAGGCGACGCTTGATATTTTTTTTAAAACAAATGTGCTGTCACCTGTCCCCATAATGAAACTTCAGGGTGACTGTAGGCCTCGCATTTACAACATGCCGACAGGTCACCACCAGCTTTGTAGAGATGACGACCCCTGAACCCCAGACCTGTCCACTGCCCACAAAGCACACAGTGGGGTACTTGACTGTTTTTGACTCATGAGCTGCGGCACACATGTGGATGTCCGCCTCTCTATAAAGCCATGCATCACAGACTGGATCTTGAACGCTTGCACAACGGATGACGTTTCTAAAGATCAAGTGAACGGAGCAGACCAGAGTGAGGCCGATCCACTCATTTGCCTTCCAGCCAAATGGAGACACAATCAGCCCGATGAGGTTAAAACTCTCGCCGCCTTTCACCGAAAACAAGCCTCCCCCTTCTGTGCCTGGCAGGCATCGAGCATCTGTGAGGATGACAGCATTGTCCTCTCCAGCAAGATTGCTGACGATCCCTCTGCTGAGGGTGCTGATGAAGAGATCCAAGCAGAGGGAGCCAAAAGGAGAGCCGCATGCAAAGACTGGGCAACCTTTCTGCAGAGAGGAGCTGCTTTGCCACGGGATGGTTCCTGAGTCTGAACTACTGTCAGCCAACGCTCCTGCTTTGAGCACTGCGAACCAGCTGAGGAAGTGAGCATCTCTGATCAGGTCTTTATCCTCTTCGTCCCCATGGAAACGCCACTGGTCTGTCTCTTGGAAAACTTCCAGGAAAGCCTGCTTGAACTCCACACAGTTCACCAACATCAGCAGCTCGGCCTGAACTTCGTGTTGTTGTGCTGTTTTGCTTCTGGGATGGGTGAGTGCCTCTCCGTGTACTCTCCGGTTGGAGTCCGGACCTTGCTGCGTAGACAAGCTGACGCGGATTTTAAGTTTGTCACTAAAACTGTGTGGGAGAAGGAATTCAGAGTCAGACATGGGCTTTTTATCGGTAATAAACCGTGAAAACGGGAGGCCGGTGCATATGATAATTCCATTTTGAGGATGGATGATAACTCCGCTGAAACTGACGGACTTCCTTCCATAAAATGCCTCCGAAACTTTGACAACACAGCAGCATCTTTCCAAGTCCTTCAACTCCATGCTGGCTCTAAAGAAAAGCTTTACCAAGTCAAGAAAGTGGGGAATTGGTAGAAAAAGCCGCACGTTACACAAATATCTACGCACCGGAAGTTTAATAAAAAGATAACGTCCCAATGTGGTGAAAAAAACTACAATGAATTAGAGATTAAACTATTATTTCGCTAAAATATTCTGTACAGGAACTATTTGCTCTCTGACTTCCGGGTTGTATGGTGTTGTTTCTTCCGATTGGTCAGAATGCATGAAGGCCTAGCCAATTGGAAGCAAGAAAGTGAGGGCGTTTGTTTTGCTGCACGTTGTTTCCCAAAAAAGCTTCAGTGCACAAATAAACATTACTGTTAATTTATCTCAGTGTATGTTATATTTTGCAGAGCATTAGAAATAAGGCAACGACCCCAATACACTAGCTATGTCGAAGTTATGAATTTAAATAACTAGACTTAATTGGTGCTATTATTTGATCACTTCAATCAAGGCTCCACCGTGAAATTAAACCTGTTTGGTAAGCATATGCAAATATTACATTTAAAATGTTTTGTATATAACTTGTATATTTCTCTTTAGCTGATTTTGTGCTCTAAATGTGCTGCTAAATGGAGCCGATGAACTGAATTGTACTGTTATTATAACAATGACAATAAATATCCAATCAAATGTGATCCTTTGACATGAAGAAAATAACATGCATCACTCAGGAAAAGAGTAGTACATGGACTGTACTTGGAAAGCACTTTTCTAGTCATGTTGACCACTCAAAGCACTTTGACACAAGTTACATTCACCCATACAGCACTTCTATTATTACATATTAAGTGCTTTTTATATATTACACACATTCATTACATGGTAGACAACGTAGGGTTCAGCCTCTTCTCCAAAAACACTTCAACACAACAGGGGGAAGCCTGGAATCGATCCACTGACTGGAGTGGGCAAACGACTGCTTTTCCTCACTGCCCCTCAGCCCTTCGCAAAATAGTACATAACAAGAAAAATTTGGTAGAATAGTTTGATATTGAAGTATTTTATCAACAGAATGAGGTCTTACTCTCTCAGCAGAAGACATACAGTAGTAATCAGAACTTTAGAAAAACACAGAAAGCAGAAAATGCAAATCATTATCATACAAAAACAAGATCTTTATCTGTCAGATAGCAGTCCTCTTACAAATTCAGATGAGTTTGTCATTTGGAAGATAATGTCCAGTTTAATGTTCAAAACAAATTGCAAATGCTTTAAAGTGCATGGATTATCTGTGAAAGATACGGCTAAAGATAACAGATGAATGTTAAACAGAGTCTTGACTAGTTTATGCCGAATATAGCCACCGTCTCTTTAAGATACAGTGCCTCTTTATGGCTCACCAGTGATGATCTCATAACAACATATCTGCATATTCAATGGACATAACCACTATTACCTTGTGTGATATAACAACTAATCTCACAATTTGTTTTATTTTATTATCTTCTTAGTGCCTAAACTGAATAAAATTTGTCTCAAAAGCAGGTGTCACTGCTTTAGAGACACATTGTGATAACATTGGCTTAAAATGAGTAGACATGGATTTAAATGTGATTGTTCAGTTCTTTTCCATTTGGAATAAGGAAAAGATTACCTCATCCAAAAATATTTTTAAAAGATTAAAAACAAAATGGGCCAGAAAAATGACAACTGAAAAGATTGTCAAAAACATTTATTATTGTAACATGTCACACATTTCAAATAAGAATAATCTGCCCTGTTTTAACAGACACTTTACTTAATATCTCAATGCTTTATATCACATAAGGAAAATGTATTTTTGCAAAATATAAATAAGTTGTGATACACAAAATAATGTATAGTATTGCACTGTCATTTCCAGCAAATTTCTTCCATACACTACCTCACAGCACCACCAAAGTACTCTCATAATATCACTGCATGTAGCGAGCAGCAACTAATCACAAAGTACTCAAGTTATTTCACAGCAGTGAGTTATAATTAAAACAGATAGTTTAGCATCCTTTCTGCAAATAAAGTGTTTTTTTTTTAATGAATAATATGGTGTAAAATTAAATAAATCTCAGTAAAAGGACAATAAAATACTTGTGGTTACATTCATATAATTGGCTGCATTCTTCAGCCTTGGGCGCAGCAAACTATAGTTTTAACAATAACAAATACAGTGCAGCATTTCTGCAGTGAGTTCCTGATTAACACTTTGTTCTTGGCGACACCTAATGGTAAATTAATATTCCCATTAGTCTGAAAGAGAAATACATAAATAAATGTATAATATGTATCCACGCTAACAAAAATATTAATCTTCAACCAAGTGGGAGCTACCCCAAGCCTGCAGTGATTACTTGTCAAACTGTAAGCCAACACCAGCAGCCAAATATAAACCCATCTTGGAAATTGCTTGACAGCAACGGCATGTTATACATGGCAGAGCCCTACAGTCCTCACAGTAAGTAGAGGAAGTACCCATGACATGAGAATTCTTCTCCCCTCTCAATCTGAATCATATAGACTTGTGATTAACTACTAATCTTTGCCTTGCATGAAGAATACAGGGTACATTAAAACAGAAGACTATTTAAAAGTCAAAGTACTACAAATAGTATATATAATAATAAGTTATCACTACTGCAGGTAGTTTTGTCTGGAACTTGTCTGTGTAGACAGGCAGCATGGTAAATCTGATTAAGGCTTTCACAAGAAATTGACTCAGTCAATGTACTGTGAGAGCCAACGGAAACCGTCGCCGTATCCCTGTCTTTTCAGCACGCTACACATGAAAACTTCCATTGGCCTCAAATTCAGCTCCTTCAGAGACACATTGCCCTGAAAAGAAACAAAACACACATTCAAAACCAAAGATTTTAATTCACACATTTCACATCATTCTCCACCTATACTGAATATAAAAACAGCAGATATCTTAAACCTGTCATCCCCTTCACATTTAAGAAAAAGGGTTGTATTGTGGCTGAAAACTAAAAAATCTTTTCCTGTTGCATCCTGCTGCCTCTTGTACACTAATGATAAAACGTCTCAATGGATACCACAAGGAAACTTTTTGTCAACAACATATTGTGTCCGACACATAAACTATGTACATATCAGGACATGATTAAGAAACAAAAACAGAACAAAAAAAACAGAACTTTTGCATAGAAAATGTGTACATTCAAGCATAACATTTTCCATGCGTATGCACAAAACCTAGCGGTAGAACAGGGAAACGACGTCATTCTGCAGGTTCTTCTGCATCTGTTAGTCATTCTTTTAATTGTATTTAGTGAAAAATAATAATAATTCAATTAGTACCCTCAGAAAAAATAAACAGACGTGATGATTAAAAAGTTTAAATCTTACCAAATGAACAAGTAACAGGTGAGAGCCCAGTAGGCCTATTATTGCTCTGACATTTTATATTTAAAATTCTGCGCTCCGCTGTGAGGTCGTTAGACGATCAGCTGATGTGATCTCCGCGATTTCTGATCAAATGCAGCAGGAGATCCGGTCAGAGCTTTATGGTGATCTAGGATCTGTGTCACAAAGTTTTATTAATTACTATTCCAGTGAAGTGGTTTTAGTCCGCTACGTGAGATAGGTTCCCTGTCCATCACAGAGTCGTGTTACATAATTGATGACTGATGCGTCTTTTCACTGGATCAAAACACGCTTTTCAATCTGGAACTATATGACAACAGTGCTGCTATGTTGCAGGGAATGGTGCTGGGAATGATGGGGGAATTTTTGTGGAAGTTATGACAAATCATCTCTCCTCTGTCTATAAACATGTAAAACCAGACGATCTTCATGATAATAAAACATGAAGTTCTTTTGGTTCTGTCTGACAGCAATGGTACGCTTTAAAAGTGCTGCCAGTTTTAAAAGATTTATATTTTTCTTAATCATATTTCATTCCGTAAATGGGGCGACAAAGCATTTTCTTTCTTTTTCCTAAAAAAAGATCTCCTCTTGATCCAGAACTAGTTAGTGCTCTGATTTTTCTCTGCAGCGCTTATTTATGGTGCATTAGTTCACTGAGATCTTCGGCAGAGATTCCTTGTTTCTTTCTCTCCACTACTCCGAGAAGAAACAAGAGCAATTTCCGCCTAACTTGTTGTCTCTATATATGGTTAAATGAGGGCGTTTCTGCATGCAAATGACCATGCTTGGGTATGAGCATGGCGATTTAGAACAGGTGGGATTTATCACCAGAAAGTATTTACAGCTGTGCGTACGCACGTTTGATAAATCCAGATTGTTTTGTACTTGGGCACATTCTAAATTTGAGTCCTCTGCACAAATTTGGAACCTTTTCTTCACATGGATGATAAATGAGGCCCCAGGTCTTAAATCTAGTAAATAAAATCACAGTTAACAATCTGGGAAGGGTTATACTGCCATCTATTTTCTTTTTCATGTGATAATGAAAGTACAAAGTAGATACAGAAATCTTGAGGAGTAAATCTCACATGTCCATTACCTTTCCAGTTGTATGTCCATGAAGACCAAATATTCCTCTGAGTGCGTCCTCGCTGATGGCCTCTGGGCGGTCTATCTTATTCCCCAGGACAAGAACCGGGATGTTGGCAATGGTTTCATCTGTTAACAGGGCCTTAACACAAAAAGTGTTGCTCAAAACAGATTAGACCTAACTGTGAGGGCTATCAGGAAAAGTGATCATGCAACAGGTAAAATCATTATATTAATGAACTCACATCTAGTTCAGTTTTGGCCTCCCCTAGTCGCTCATGATCAGCACAGTCTACCATGTAGACTATACCATTTATAGCTGGGAAGTAATTCTTCCAGATTCTTCGTGCTGTGGGAGCATTTGACAGTTTAAGGGACACCCTGTTAAGGCATCAGTGCAGGTATCTTCAACACAAAGTAAGACTCAGCAGCACAGTCTTTACACACACCTTGTGTATGGCCTCCAAGGTCAAATGTTGTGAATGTCATTCCAGCGATGGTCAGCTCCTCAGATGCTGCAGGCAGAGAGAAATCACTGACTTTAGAAAAGCAAAAATAACATAAGGCATGAGGATGATGGCTAGACATGTAAAATTGCTGAGTTTACTTGGGTATAACGTTGGCATGTGCTGTCCTAGTCTGTCATCTCTGAGCATCTGAAGGAGTGTCGTTTTTCCAGCATTGTCTAGTCCAAGGAAAACTAACTTCCCACTCTTCTTGTACAAACCTGAAGGCAAGAAAGAAAAATAAATAAATAAATCGGTAATAAACTTGCTAGAAGGGTTTAAAGATAAATGCTGGGCAAGAGAAAGGTCAGACACCCTCACAGTCATAATAGATGTTTTTTTCTATTTTTTTGTAATATTTGCTGTAAAATTAAGCAAAGTTCATGAGCACTGACAAAATGCAAGCTAAGACAGAGGACATGATATTCAGCTGTGTTTATTTTATGTTTGACTATCTGTCAGCATGATCAGGCAAAAAATAATCAAATATGAATCTGAGAGTTTTACCTTTTTATTAAGAACAATAATGCTTTTTACTATTTTCTTTTGTTTTGTTTGTGTATTGGTTGGATTGCTGCCTGGAGCCATATAAAGCAACTGGCTGATATTTTCACAGATCTAATGTTCTTTCAGTGTAGCACAGTATGACTGCGGGACATTTTGTATAGTAAATAGAAATCCATTTTGTAAGACACATGTTGGACAACACCGAAGGTTTTAAAAGGCTGACAAAGTAAGCTTCCACTAAGATCACATTTGGAAGTACCACACTTATTCCATCGTTTTGCAAGGTTTTTCCAGATATTGAGATACTTATATAGTTCCCACATGCTCATATATCTGTGTAAAAAAACAAACAAAAAACCCCATCAAAATCCTGCACGATAATTGTATCTGAGCTCTCTAACCACATCAGAGATTTAAGTAATTCTTCGAATAATTACTGTAATATTTCGTCACCCCTAGACTGTTTGGAGCCCCACTCCAGTCGCCCTTTAAGAATATCTGTACTGTACCTAATAGTTGCAGGACGCTGCTGAAGCCCCTGTAGATCCAATCAAATAAAAAAGACATTTCTCTTGACTACCTGAAATAAAGAGAAGTGAAATTATTCACTACCATATATGACAGAAAAACTTGTGTATTTCCAGTGAGGCAACAGTTACTGATTTTGTGTTTAGGTGCTGTCACATGAAGCCATCATACTGTAAGTGTGGGTAAATGCAACACAAAAACTAAAAGAAAATGATCCCAGATTTTTAAGCGATCCCACAGAATCCAGCACTAAGGCTCTTTGTTATTCCTGACCCTTGAATTAATCTGCTGGTATGTGTAAGCTCTGTGTAATCACACAAGTTTTAAAGCATGAGAGGAAATAAGTAAAGCAGGGCAATAAGCAGGTTTCAATTGGTTCTGGATGCTGGCTTTTTGAGAGTAGTCTCACCCAGTCACAGTGATCTTCCTGCGACTATTTTTATGACAAGTTGTGAGACAGACACCTGATCTGGCCTGTCAGCCCTTCTCTCCCTCGCGGACACACAAACACCTGTCCCTCTATGTGAACTTCATGTACTTGTTGAAGCGAACAGGGACGATTGTAGGCACAAAGGCTTCCAGAAATTACCCAGTTGTTGATTATTATACAACATAGGGGTCCGTCACAAACACAGAACTCCACATTTCACACAACTAAGTGCAACATTCATGGATTTAAAAAAAACTGGGATATTATAGCACTGCTACCTAGTGCTGCGTAGTTTACCCGTGAAAACCTGTTATGAATAGCTAATATTGTATCATTTTTCCACCAGAGCCCGTAAACAAATCGAGGCCATTTTCAGCAAATCCAAAAGTTCATCAACACACTAAAATCACAAGCTAAAGTCTTTAGAAATATCTGTTTTAGTCATTCCATGGCGATTGCAAACCAGTTGGTTGATCAACATCAGCTGTCAAGAATAAGAACAAATAGTATGAGCGCAAAAGGGGTCCCAGTAAAAAACAAAAAACAAAAAAAAACAACTAATAATTTCAGTGTCAGGGGAGGTTTTTCAGAATGGAAACGTGGGAACCAGAATGAGTAAACTAAATACGTAATTTGAGGTATTACCTTGGTCTGCAAAGTCGGTGAACTCTTCGTCCGTTAGTTTTGGTCCAAGCCTGTCCCGTCAACTGACATCAGCGAGTTTGACACTTACCCGGAAGTACGTCATGAGGGACGCAAAAATTAGCGCCAGTATTTCTGCCGACGTAATCCATGTCTATTCAATAATCTCATATTAGAAAGCCTGTGTGATTGTACATTTCTTTTCTTCGGTTTATATTCATGTTGAGATGTCAGATTACTATGTCAGAAAAACGTATGAATCATATACGGGTGGATATAGATACTACTCACAAAAAGTTATTCAGTTTAGGACTAAATACAAGTTGTCATTGAACCTGGACATTTAGTGAACGAATCATGGTTCAGACGCTATGAGATTTTCTTCTGTGGTTGTTCACCTAGTTAAGAACAGCATATTGTACAATAAGTTTTCCAACGATGAACATTTGTATTTATGCATTCAAAAGTATAAGGACTGGGGAATTAAGTTCACAAAGTAAAAAATAATTGCATTTTAGGTAAAATTTGACATAATATAATCAGGCAAAAATCCCCAACTTCTTGCAGTTTATATTTAGTTAAACAATGAACTGAAACATTCTTTTCTGATCCATATTTTTCTTTTAATTTTCAGCTTCAGGGTGTTTTTGCCAATAGATTTATTTAGATGTTCAAACACTGGCTCCTTCTGGCGCTCAACATGCTTAGCAGCTTGTCAATACCAAAGTACATACAAAGTAAATTTGACATAGGTCTACTTTATGGCAAACCATACCTGAGATTACACAATTTTAAGTTTTAATTTCAAATTGAATTAATTCTTCTTAATATTGATTTAGTTAAGTTTTATTGAAGAATTGAAGCTGTAAAAATTTTTAAAATTGTAAATACACTCATGTGAATAATTATGTTCAGACTTATGAGGATTTCATCATCTTAATCAGTTTCATCCTGAAAATACACGTTTCAGCTCATTCTCTTACAAGCCAACTATAAATCAAACAAATGAAATGAAACTGCATTGCATTTAATGTACTAAAATCTGAGACCAAAAATCAAGAACCGAGCACTAGGTGGCAGCATTATGAAACCAAGAGTTCAGTCAAGTTTTCAAAACCATTAAGATCAGTATTTTTATTCCAACTTTTTCACCAATGGCTAGTCACTGAAGTCACACTGCTGATGGTTTAACCAGAGAAGCTTTATTAAAGCAATTCAGTGTCATACAGCGCAGAAATATCTACGAGACAGTACCTGGACTTGAATGACAACATATCCCCAAAGAGATCTTTGTTAAATAAGTGATTAATGGTTATGACATGAGTATTTTTGGAATCTTCTCTGTCTCTACAGTATCTAACCACTACCCTCCACCTGTAAGACATTAGTCTTCAAGTATTCCCGACACAGATCAGTCTTTCCTGCTCCGACTCCTTCAGCTCCTGAATTATTTCTTTTCATAGTAAAACCATTTATCCACTGTAAATGAAAAAAGGTTTAAATCAAGTCTCACATGATGTCAATGGCTTTTTATACGTTTTGTTTTAGCAGGAATACAAAATCTTGGACATATTTGAAAAGAACATTTACAAAACATTACCTGTTGAGGGGATTGCCTCTTCTTTTCCACAAGGACATGTCTATAAGCAGAGGCAAAAGTCAGCTGTGGACACCTTGTGTTGAAGGCCCAATCCCACACCGCCCCCTACACACTACCCCTTCACTATCGAGTGTGACTCGAAATGAAGTCACACTCGGAGCCGCCGAAGGACACTTCAAACGGAGGGGGAGGGCATGAAAGAGAAGAGCAGGAATGAGGCGCCCTCTTCCCTCCACCGGAAAA
>JAVQJG010039404.1:0-34380 GCA_036024015.1 Craterocephalus amniculus | reverse complement strand
ATATTTCAAGCATTAAATAAAATTACTATAAAGTACTGTGCAAACATTTCAAGACAGTGCATACAGAATCACTTTGAAAACTCATGTAAAATTCAACTCACCGTCTGCAAACATAAGAGGGCAGTAAGAAATGAAAAAAAGAGCAAAAACAAGCAAAATAGACAAAGCATTCATGACAGCATGACATTTTGCTAATACTATGACTACTTTCTAAAAATATCACTGTGTTTACATATACATTTTTTAGACCATACTTCAATCTTTGTTGTTGACAGAAATGGGGTGATCTACTTATGGACATCAAAATGAAAAGCAGACTGTGACGGCTACATAACTGACGACACAAACAAAATCTACACAAATGAACAAGAGTATAAGAGCAATATTGTAAGGAAAGTGACTGGCCAAAATTTAAACTTAACTTTTAATTTGCTTTGAGAAACCTAAGTCCGCTCGCTACCTGCTAACAGTGCTATATGGATTTAAACCATAGCTTACCTTTGAGGGCAATGACTTTGCTGGCGGGGTTCATGATGGCGCTGTCAGCAGAGATGGGGCGGCGGATGGGATTGTTTGGGTCGGCCATATCAATGATGACCACCTGGGCCTGCTCACCCACTTTCTCCCTGACGCAGATGAACTTGTCAGACTCCATAGTGAGAGTGCTGAAGCCAATGTTGGCTGGGTTGATCCCCAAGTTCTGGAGCTGTCAAATGAGAAGACCACCTGTTTTAGTGGTAGTGCATCACTGACAGCTTACGGATAAATGCAAACAGTAATTGAACAGAAGCATAAGAATTATTCATTTCAGTAGAACACAAATGAAACCACCTAAGTTAATAGGGTACACCCTATACTGTTGGATTAAGGTATTAAAACAATACTTTATTGATAATGAGTTTAAATATTGTGTAATTACACTTCAGAGTGCTGCCTGTTTATTAAGTGGGGTCATCACACGTAAAACAGTCTTTCAAATTATTTCTAAGTTCATTTAGGGCAGTATTTAGTTAAACCTTTTGAGAGGGTTTTAAAAGGGTCTGTTTACATCCCTGTTTTGAATCTTATCCTGGTTTTGACTATATTTGTGATATGTAGCTTCGGTGTATCATTAATTACAATATCCAGTTTTTTTTTCTTGTGCACACTAAGGTCAGACGTCCCCATGTACAAGTAAGATTTCAGTAGATCTCAAGTGATGGTGCAAGTAAAAAAAACGACTTCTTAAATTAAAATTTTGTGTATGTTAACACAATGACACATGGACTGTTTGGTAAATTTTCGCTTAATCCCTGAGGAAATTAAGCAATACAATCAAAAACTGGGATTGAATTAGATTAAATCTAGTCTCTCATGGCTGAAAAAAATATCATGCGACGATTTTACATGTATTCATAATTAATTATGGACATAGTAGTTCACTTATGAAGAATAACAAAAACACAACACAAACTCTTAGTAAATGACCTCAACCTCCATACAGCTGCCCAAAACAAAAACAAAAAACAACAGCAAAAAACTGAGTCGTGACAAAAGCTTTTTGTATGACGTGGTATGCCATTTAGTACCGTCAGACTGCAGCTGACCGTGGATTCACAGCTTCGAGTAGGAACCGCTTAACACATGATCAACCCGGGGGTCCGTGTGGCTGCATTGTGACAGCTTTCCTAACAATAATCTATTATTTATCCGGGTTAGCGTGGTTAAGATTAAATGATGTATAGTTGTGATTGAATGACGTGACTCCAATGTCCCCACAAACGGTAGCCTTTAACGAGCTAATGCAAAAGCCATTAGCTAATCTAAACGTTGCCACACACATAAATCTTATACATATTTTTAAAAATCATAAATGTATGTGGAAGAGAGTAACACTACATTGAACCGATTTTCGTGAACAATGTATTTGACAGCTAACGTCGAGTAGACCGTGCAAAATCAATGTGATGAATGAAGATGCTAGCGTAAAAGGCTATGTGTTAGCTGCTGGCTAAACGGGGGAGGGGAGGTCATTCATTTGCTGCGGGTATTGACGTTTAACGTTAGCTTGATTAGCAAGCTGTCAAATTGATGTTTTGCAGAGAAAATACCAATTAGGGTGGATGTTGGGATTTATAGAGCTGTTATGTTACTTCACATACCTGCAGGTGCTCCTGGAAGCGAATAGGCAGAATTTGAGCCATTGTGGTTTTCTTGAGCTTCTCCGGAGTCCTGAAATTCTAGCCGTACAGCTAGCTAGCTAGGCAGTAGCGCCGCGCTAGCTACGACCTCCTCACTGTACGTGCAGGTCGGTGCCAGCCAGTGAAAACGGCAGCACGATGAAGAAGGACAAACAAAAATGCGATACGGAGTGTTATTAATGGTGTTCCCGAAATCTGCCACTCGTTTAAATGCTCAATTTATCCCCCTCCTGTGTATGCTTTCTGCACTGCATCGGTGGATAGCAGCTGCTATGGCTGATCTTCTCTCTGAAATCCGCAATGGCGGCGGAAACAGCTCAGAGCCCAGAGCCTTCCCAATCCGGAAGCATCCAGGGATCTCTGGAAGGACACTGGCTCTGCCCTGAATGATCCATTTTTTGTGTTAAAATATGTTTTAAAAGGACTAATTTCGTCCTTCTCTCAGTATATCCCAAATAAGCATCAGTAATAGAGACGTGTGTCAATTATTTTCTCTTTAAAAAAAAGAAAAGAAAAATAATTATCCCAAATGCAAACCTTTAAGTTTTATTAGGACTTACTACTACTAGGGCTTACTTAATTACTTATTTAAAAAAAATATTCCACATTAATCAAAGGACAGGTCTAAATTAGTTTAAAATTATGCTAACAAAATTCTTGAAGGTGCTCCTAGTCTAGTATAGAATGTCAGGAATATCTATTCCCATTTATTTTTAAATTTTTGACATTTCACCATTACCATTTTTTAAAAATTATTTATGAATTTCATTATTAAAAGATGTCAAGTGAAAGACATCTACTGCATTGGTTCAAATTCTCTCTCTCTCTCTCTATATATATATATATATATATATATATATATATATATATGCCCCAGACCAGCATATCATGGAAAGTGTCCTGAGTTATGGTATAATTCTCCAACTGCAAGTCAGAGGAGAGGAAGAGCCAAGGAATCACTAAGACTGCAAACAAAAAAATTGAGGGATGTCCCTATTTCTGCCCTGAAACCCAGATGAGAAAGATCTGTGACGGTCAGGTCTGACTGCACACACCGTCCCCTCTGGCAGGCTCAGATATGAAGACCACACAATGGTTTCTTTCCCTAAGCTGTTGTTTTTTGAAATTACTGGTATTATTTAATCCATAACCTGCAATGCTTCTTTTACAATTATTATACTAATACATATCCTGATACCTATACGTTTGTGGTCATAACAATTCTTGTGTACAGATGTACAATGGTTTGAATTTATTAAGTTATAATCCCTTTTAAAAATGGGTCTCATTCTATTATCATTGCTCTCACTGTTAGTTACTACTGTCGAGGTCTGTTATTGCAACTGTCATTCATTATCATTTTCGCTGTCTCTGTAACCCCTGAATGGGTTGGGGGGCCCATGGGAAAAAGACCATGTGGATACATTATGGGCTATCGGTGCCCTCCAGATCTTCTTCTCCCTCATAGGCACTTTCTGTGTGATGCAACCTTTTTAATGCAACACACAAGTCAAATAAGCTTCCACCCCCAAGACATGAAAACCCTAAAACAAACAAAAAACAGAAGGAAATAAATTAGAATAGAGTAAGCATAGTATGGGTGACACTGACTGGGTTGTACGATTATTAATCTTGTTTCATTTGTGATTATCTTAATTATGACTTAGTGTTATTAACAGTTGCTTATATTAATATATATATTAACAAGGATTGAATATTGTTAACATTGGCAGTATTACAATTAATATTTTGCATATATTTACCTAAAGTATGGACTAAGATTTACTTAAAATTAGAATATGATGAATATGATGATGAATTAGATATGATGCTCAAGTGTGACACCAGTCTCAAAACTTGTCATGTTTTTTGGACTGATTAACCATTGATTTATTACATTATCTTTTTCCTTGTTTTCTCACTTTTTTTTCCTTCTGTTTTTTAAAAATGATGTTTTACTCATATTTATTAGTCTACACTTTGTCACTTTGACAATTTGCATTTTAAAAAAAGAAAGCTTGTTCTGCCGTAGCATCCCATTACAGAGAATCATCTTCACAACAAACATCCAGCAATGATTAGCAGCTGGCGGTACGTAGATTACAGGAGCAAGTCATCAGATCACAATCTGAATAATGTCTTTGTGAGGACTAGAGCATGCAGCTGCTTCTGTTACTCTGGTGTGATGAAACACAGCATTACTGTCTTTAAAAGGTAGATATATTTGCAAGTGACTTGCCACAAACTACTGTTTGATTTAACTTTTCAAATAGAGCCTCCCAGCTTCCAATAACCAAATAAATAAATAGTGTCATAGCTTATAAAGCATCACTGCAAACAGTTCTTACAAATGGCAGTAAGCTTTTTTAATATCACTGCTGGTATATCAGACAGCAAATTTTATTGTGCTAAAGTCTGATGTTCAAAGTTCAAGCTCCCTTCTCACAACGATTTTAAACTTTGAGCTTCTGAAAGAAATTTGGGCTTCAGTAGCTGCATTGATAAACTACACACAAGTTGAAATATTTGTATCAACACATAACTCTATAAATAAGTATCAGAGTTTGTGTAATTTAGCCTGCAAGTAATGAAATCTGATTAAAATAAGTCTTAAAAACAGTGCAAACGACAACGCAGGACAAAGTGATGCAATTCAAGAAGCAGCTGTATTTGACTACAAAGGCATTTCTAATCCAGTGTCTCTAAGCTGTTTTTTTTATATTTCAGTGTAAAAAGCCTAGACTATTAGAAAAAAAAGAAAACCCAAAATAACAATTCATATGAAAACAATCATTGAGAAAAAAAAGAAAAGAAAACTGAAATTCCCACTCACCAGTCATTTCAATTAAAATAGAAACACCATTTCATTTTTTTGCTAACATTTTCCCTCAAAACAAATATATATATTTCCTTATATATAGATATATATATTTATATATTTATTCTCAAGGCAGTTGATCATGGCCAAATCAATTGACCTCATCATGGCCGTTTTTCTCGTTTCAAAATTAGAAAACATAACTAGAATGGAAGGAAGAAAAAAGAAACTGGCAGGAGCACGGTGTACAGTAGGATCACCAGACCGGCCAACAGATTATATCTCATTTTGAGTGAGAGGGAATAGTCCATCAAGGCAGCGTGGCACACAGACACACTTCCTCTGGAACAAGTGCAATGCAAAGAGAAAGTTCTCACAAATTATAAAACTACATTACACTCCTCTTTCACAGCACTCAGGTTGTCCATCAGACACATTCCCTTTTGCCCGTCTCTTCTTCCTCTTTTGCATCTCTGTGTTGCGGCGGTGAAGGCTTGTGCTGGACCGCTTTAGTTCTTGGCAGTTGACAGAGTCACGCTGCAATATTGAATTAGTTGTTGCTTTGATCCATCCTTGATTACCGACATTCCAGCTTCAGCTGACATGAGCGATAATAACCAACAAGCAAATGTCTTAACATATTTCGCAAAAAGAGCAAAAAAGAAAGAAATGGAAATCCCAGCATCTTGCTTTTACAGTAAAAATATAATGAATATACTGTCCCTGAATACTGAAGACTGCTATACCAGTAATGATGCAATCTGACAGCAGAAGGTAGAGGACACAAGTGGCAGGATTTCTGCAGCAAAGGGAGTTATGGTGACAAACAGAGCAACTGTGGCCGCAGCCATGTGCTCCCGCTTTGGATGAGCAGATCAGAGGACACAAGAGGACGAGACGACTGAACAGGGGAAGGATGGTACAATGATGCAACATCAGTGAGTGATCATCCAGAGCGCTGGATTGCGACAAGAGGAGGTCCCTGGGTTACCATTTACATGAAGTGATTATGTTTATTGTACAAAAAAGCAAAATGCTCACGTGTGTTTGTGTAAGAGAGAGATAGAGAAAAGAGAAAAGGTGTAGGAGAAAAAGAGAAATCCCTGGGCTACATGAGAGGGAGCAGTGGAGAGGAGGTCCCAACGTGCCTCAGCCACCTCCATGGATCACACCCCCCCGTTACACCTCACGCTCAGCAGAACTATGTGCTTCTCTTTTGAAGTTCCTGAACAAAGGCTGTGAAAAGGAGAGAGGAGAATCAGACAATAAGTACTGGCATGCTTCGTCTTTAAGTTAATTCACATTTTGATGATTTTACAAATACAAACCTCCAATGATTTCCTCTTTGACTTTTTGGAGTTCTTTACGTACTTCCTCCAAAATCTCCTGTAGAAAAAGAAATCATGGCGATAAAGAGGCAGTTTACAAAAACTTGCTTTTTTATTTTTAGACAAATAGAGAATGTTAATTTTAATCTGGAAAATGCAAACATATCCAGTAGAGACAAGTGGACATTAATGTCAATAAGGCCTTCCTTGAGGTATCCCCCTTAGAAAACAGAGGTAACAAAGGTGTCTCAGCTGTATGGAAAGGCCTGCTGTTTTTAAGTTCTCATCGTTTGAGATTTATCAACACATCCATAGTGACCAATAAGCCCGAAATTTAGTATGATTAACTAAACCGAATATGTATAACATTAACTCTGTGTTTGTCTGCAAATGATGCTGTGTCATAAAGTTGTCCACAGCTTACATGTCAGAATTGTGGCATCTGTAGCAGACAGTGTTTCATGCACAAAGTGTGACTGCACCCATGAACTCTATTAGGGGTGGGGAAATTAAATGAAAAAAATCAAATATCGGGATTTTTTATTTCAAAATTTTAAAAACTGATTTATTTATTTTTTGTTTGGAAAAAAATATTTTTTCAAATATGCAAAAAATGTAAAAAATATTTTCAAATTTATTTATTATTATAATTTTTATTCATTTTTTTACTCATCTTGTCGGGCATTATAGTAGCAGAATGTAATCACAAAAATCACAATTTAAATCAAATCTGCACCCAAAAAAATTGTAAAGGCATGGTATCGGCAGGAGAGCCTATTGTCCCAGCCCTAAATGTTGTAGTTATTGTGAGTGTGGGGTCTGTATCCGACTCCTACAATATCCAATACACTTCCAGACACAAATTCCATCAAAGTCCTTTTTCTGGTTTGTGTAAATGAAAATGTATCAGAGAGCTTATCCGATTTGTAATAAAGTAACACTTAATGTAATCAATAAAATGTTCTTAAATTTCTTCAGTACTGAAGGTTAAACCAACATTGAAGCTTCTAGATGATTTAGAACATGTGAATGATTATTTCTGTGTTACAGAGACGTATAAAAACTAATCACACTCCTTGGTGTTTAACAGATTTGAGCATTCACCTGTTTCATTTTCTCTAAATCTGAGTCATCGGCTCCACCTGTGTCATTACTGTTGCCAGCCCCCTTTGCCCTGTAAGAAGAAAAAAAGAAAACAAATACAAATATAACTCATGAACGTACGTCATTGAAAGGCTCTGTGTTGTCAGGGTAAAAACTAATCAAGCTTATCACTGCAGTATGAGAGGGATGAAGGCAGGGTGAATGGAAAATGCAGAAATGTACTCCCAGAGCAGCGACAAGGTTAAAGCCTTAATAAATGAACAAGTCAATTAATTTTTCATTTATGCCAAATTAATCAACCATTTTATTATACAAATAATATATTTATAAAATACTTTTATTCTGGATCAAGGCTTAAATCCAGAAGCACCAACCATTAAAATATGTATGCATAGATGAAATACTCAGATGGAATATATAGAGATCTCTTGGGTGTACATGTATGCTATTCTCTGATCCATTAGATGGGGCTATATACTAGCAGCAGGCAGGCTGTGGCAACGCTTCGCCGGCCTGCGAGGGGAAAAGAAAGACAGGAGGAGCTGAGGCCACAAGGGAGTGGGGCAGCATGTATACCTTAAAACTTGGGACAATGGGGGAGTGGAGTCCATGCTCTTGGGGATGGAGTTATTCCTGTTAGTGAAACAAACACACACACTCTCCTCTTAGAAGGAAAATTAACAACAGTCGCACACAAAAAAGCACTCTCGTCCTCGGGCGAAGACAGATGTGCACGTGGTCACAAAAATACAAGACGACACACGCAGGCACAGATTGGGAACTAGCTGTGCGGTGAGTGAACGACAGACACGTCGGGGTTATAGATTCACCGGTGACACCGGAGTCATGGATTACCTGGTCATGGATGATTTCTCCCAGGGTCTTCTTGTTAGTGTGTCTGAGAGGGAAAATACATAAAAACATGAGCTGCTCATTTCAGGTCTGCATCGGAGCGGTTGTAGGTGGACTGCTATGAATAAAACTGCACAGTTCTTACCACTTTGACCTTGAGGCTCTGAATCATCCTGTGAAGAAAAGACCAGGGATTTCTGTCAACACTGAGTCACCCGCCACTATTTCTATTTTTCACGCTCTCTATCATCTACAGTTCTTCTTCACACTTTATTGGTTCAAAGTTTCATTATTGTGAGAAAAAAAGCGTCTCTTACATTATCTTGTGTCTTCGGAGTTGCTTTCTCTCCTGTATCTGCGGCTTTTCTCCTGAATAGAGAATAATAATAATTTCAATTCAGTGTGAACTTTGTGTTTGTATTTTTAACTGAAAGGGTAATAGGGCAAAAATAAAAGAATTAAAAAAAAAAAAATCGGATGTTTGATTTGATTTTTAATTTTGGGGGTCACCCACCTTCGTGCCAATATGGCGCTCATCTCACCCATCAAGCCACCTCCTCCCACTCCTCCAATAGAGGAGTTGCTGCTGCGGCTTGAGTCGCCTCTGGCTACCGGAGCTGCAGGAGCTGCAGGAGCTGCAGGAGCTCCATCCTCCTGCTGAGGGCAGCAAACAGCAAAAACAAACAAAAAAACAAATCATGGACGCTTGTATGACACAGCTCTGTTGTTCCCTGCAACAAAAACCGGATCAATGAAGGAGCAAAATGCAATCTCTATGATTGAAGATGCACGTAAGCAAGTCAGCGCTTATCCAACCGTTGCACTCAGAAGAGCTTTTTACCAGCAGACATTTCCACTTCTCAAAGTAAGGATAGAAAATGTGATGGTGATCTGGAGATATTTACACAAATAAAGCAGATCCTCTGAGCCAGTGGGGATAAAAAAAATATTTAACCACTTCCTCTATATTACATTAATTCATGGGATTTAAATGATTGCATTGGGTTTAGATGAGGTTAACCAAGGGATTCTTGTTTTGTGAAATTAGGCGAGCTATCTTTAAAGAGATACTGTGTAGCTTTTGACCACTGAGGGGAGCTAAACCTTTAATATCTCACTGGCCAAACGGCATTGTCGCACAATGTTCTGCAGCTCATCAAGACTTACTGCTGTTGTTTTGAATAAATGCTGCTGGAAGATGTGGAAAGGTTTCTGAGGAGGGCAGCCGCATCGGAGCACCTACACTCATCAAATGCTGAATATTGACCCCAGAAATCATCCATCATTACTCACATGAGGCTGAGGTTTGGGTCAAAAGTTACGCAGTGTCCCTTGAACAAAACTTGCTTTATCTAAGCCACTTCCTGCCCGGACAAATCAGGGATCCAAACAGCAAAATAGTTAAGAAGTATGATAAATATTCACCTTGGACACTTTACGGAGTTTGGCTCCAGCCAGAGCAGCTGCCAAACCCCCTCCTCCTCCTCCTCCTCCACCACCGATGCCGTCTCCTGCAGTAGGCAAGGGTGGAGCTGGTGGAGGTCCTGTGGGAGGTGGTCCTGGAGGAGGAGGGATGCCGCCTGCTGGGGGAGGACCAGGTGGTGGAGGGGGAGCCGGAGGAGGAGGTGGACCTCCAGTGGACATCGGTGGAGCGGGGGGAATATTGACTAGAAACAAAACAATAATCAATAATATTTATAGATTTTCTTTTTAAAAGGAAATGACAGGATGACTATGAGGGACGAAAAATGACACAAAAAAATATATATATATATATGCACATACATAAATGCACTTATAAATGGATAAATTCATAAATAAATAAATATAAAAATAAATAAATACACAAGTTTATTTATACATTTATATATTTATTCGTTTATTTATTTCTACATTTATTTTTTTCTATATTCATTTATTTCTACTTTTATTTATTGGTACATTTATTTCTGTATTTTTGCATTTCTACATTTATTTATTTATTCATTTCTGTGTCAGTATGTCAATGAAGTAGGTGGTGCTAATATTTGTCTGCAGCGCGATTGGTTGGAGTCTACTGCTCGAGTACATGAGTTGTTTCAGTAGGTCATATGCTACGAAAGGAAAGTTGTTTTGCAGCCGTTGCCAATGATTTAAGGTCATTGGCGCATGATATCGACCAAAATGAACCAAAAAACTAACTCTAGTTTTGTTTGGCACGTCTCATGAAGGATTTAGTTCAGCCCCAAGCTGAGATTGATGCGGGGGTTGACTCGGCTGTATTGGACAGTCTGGATGAAGTTGCCCGCTAACTAGCCAGCCGCTCAGAGTCAGGGGGAACGAGGACTGGACTGGACTTTTTTTTACCTCCTGAAATCATTGAAGCTCACCTCTGTTTGGGCCACATTGCTGCAGACATCGCAAATTTACTGCAGTCAAGCCCGCTGCTCCTGTTAAGCTGCGCCTACGCTGTAGACTTTACGGTAGTCACCTGGACGGCTGAAACAGTGAACACGGAAAGAGTTTCCAAATTTGCGATGTCTGCAGCGGTGTGTCCAGCATGGAGGTGCGCTTCAATGACTTAATTCGTCAATGACCTTAAATCGTTGGCTACGGCTGTAAAAGAACTTTCAATTCGTAGCATATGATCCACCAAAACAACTCATGTACTCGATTCTAGGCAGGAGCCTAAAAGGAGATTGTATTGTACGCTCCAACCAATCGCGCTGCAGACAAATATTAGGACCACCCACGTCATTAACATACAGACACAGAAATGAAGAAATAAATAAATGTAGAAATGCAGAAATACAGAAATAAATGTACCAATAAATAAATAAAAGTAGAAATAAATGAATCTAGAAATAAATAAATGTAGGAATAAATAAATGTAGAAATACATGTATATGTGTATTTATTTATTTTTTATGTTTATTTATTTGTGCATTTATTTATTTATTTATATGTGTATTTATTTTTATTTATTTATGCATTTATACATTTATTTAGGCATTCGTCTATTTATAAGTGCATTTATTTATTTATGTGCATATATATTTATTTTTTGTTTTGTCATTTTTCGTCCCTCATAGATGACAGCCACAAAGCAGAAAACGAATTAAAAAACAGTTTCTCTCTCAGTTGGAGGTACAGAAGTGATGATGAAAGATGGAGAACCACGCTAAAATTTAAAACACTGTTCCTTTGTCATGTACGTAGATGATTACCGGAGAACTTCTGTGTTCAACGTCTGCATGGATCACATGTCTGAGAAGCAGAACTCTTGAGTTACTGCCGCTCCGGCTAATGTTTACATATTAACAAAGATATATAAAGCACAATGCACAGACCAGCGCAGTGAACAGCATTTGGAAAAATAAACTTGTCTTAGTTTGTTGCCAGCGATGCATCTCTGCATCTGCTTGTTGTTTTCATTTACATGGCAGCACCTCGAGTCACGTATCCACGTGATGTTTTGACATACGGAGATTATGGTTTGGGTGACCTGTTTCTGCAGAATTACATAATGAAAATAACAAGGAAACCACTAAAACTGGGATGTATCGTAGCTAAGTGTGGCCATGTTGAGGAGCCCCGGTGTTTCCTGACCTGCAGCAGCTTGTCTTTCTCGCTCTAGTCTCTCTCTTTCCTGACGCTCCTGCTCCTGTCTCTCTCTCTCCTGTCGTTCCCGTTCCTGCTGTTCCAGCCTCTGCTGCTCCAGCCTGTGAACAAAGACACATCTGTCACAATTACATGCAAAAGAAGACATCCTAAAAAACACTTTTCAGCATTTAAAGTTCCTCTCTAAGCCTTCTGCTCCCCAATACGATAAGAGATGCTGGTAACACACTGGAAGGTCTCCTTCATCTTCATCCACGATCACAAACAAAGACTCTAAATTAGACCTCATCTAACCACAGAACACTTTCCCACTTTGCACCAGTCCACTTCAGATGAGTCCACAGGACATGACAGCTCTTCTGGACCATGTTCAAATATGGCTTCTGGTTTGCATGATAGAGATTTAGTTGACATCTGCAGATGGCACGGATGATTGTGTTAACCACTGCGGTTTCAGGAAGTGTTCCTGCGCCCATTCTTTGTTGTCAGTCACACAATCTGAGCACCAGGGGCATCCAGTAAAAGGTCTTCAGCCTCGTTTCTAGAGCGCAGACATATCTGTAGTTTCTCTGAATCTTTTGATGATGTTATGCAGCGTAAATGATGAGAGTTGCAAAGCCTTTAAGAAACATTGTTTTTTTTTAATATTCCAAAATCCTAACCATCCCTAACCATGTTACAGACCTGATGTCAATTTATTGAACAACTTGTTTTATATTCTGCCAGCTGGATCATTTTGAAATTTCTTGCTTTTTCAGTCCATTTGTTGCCACTGTGCCAACTATTGTCAAACTTGTAGCAGCATCACATTTTATATTAACCAATTTTGTGCATAATATTGTTAAACTTCTCAGTTTGGAAATCTTTCGTTATATATATTCTGTTGTGAATAAAATACTGGTTCATGTAATTTGAGGGTCCTTTAGTTTCCATTTTGTTCAGATCTACTAAGAACATCCCAACTATTATGGAATTTGGGCTGTAACTTTTACATCCTTAATGCCTGCTTCGTCCAAGAAGCACATATATAGAAATAAAGACAATAGAAGTCAGATATAAACAAATAAGCAGTCAGATCACCTTTTGTCCAAATGTGCTACTACATCCAACAGAAATAAAGCCAACACAGCATGTTTTATGTGGACATGCAATGTGCAAAATGGGCCAGCAGTTCCTCATCACAGTATCTATAAATCAAGGTTCTTTCCATGTACGATGCCAGGAATCAGAAGGAATACTATTATCAACTAAAAATTCCTGAAAAAGATTTTTCTGTTCCCATTTAGCTACAGAAGTAGTCCTCGGAAATTCCACCTTTCAAGCTTCCTGGTCCATCCTAAAATGCCTCGTAGAATCTAGATTTAGTAAAACACATGATTACTTCAGCAGATTTTTAAAGAACTGCTGAAACCTTTATTTTTTTGCATTTTGGGTGGAGTACAAAAGCATGACTACTGTAAAAGCATGAGAGTTGGAGTTCACCGAGTCTGATTAGCCTAGGACGGGGAAGTCTTCAGCTGGACAAAGTGGCCTAATTTGAGTTGCCTCTGTTTGCTGCAACACCCTCCCCTCTTCGACAAAACATTTGCCACTCTTCATCACAGCTGTTTACAGAACCGGGCACTTACAGTGGCAACATCCACTGAAATGCACACGGCCACACACATGCACACAAACAGATACAGAGTCAGGCTTGCTGTGATTTAAAGCTCAGGGAGGATGCCTGGCACAGCAAGGGGAGATCAGATTCACTTTTCGTTTTTTTCTCTCTCTTTTTTTTAACTTACCATCTGATACTGGAAAAAAAAACTATAAACCTTCATTGAACAACCACAAACACCAGTATCTGTGCTGGAGTTCAGAGGTCAGTCAGTCACAGGGCGTTAGCAGCACCAGACAAACTCTGACATGACCGACAGTCATGATGGCGAATCAAAAACCTCCCCGTCCCTGCAGTGCATTACCATTTAGTCCCAATGGGATTAAAAGGTTATTGCGGCGTCTACGCAGACCTGTTTGAAACACTCAGCAGGTTTCTCAGACAGAACAGGGCAAGGCGAAGGTGAAGTAGATGCTAGAGCCTTGCTATTCAATCTTTAACCCCACTGAGGGGTTGACTGAGGGTTTAGTTGTCGGGCTAATACTACCAAATCCTCAACATATGCTTGGGTGCAAAACCGTGCCAAGCGGACTCCTGCAAAGCTAAGACGGCTTGACCAAGGCCGGACGCTAGTTTGCTTCTGTTCTCGTTTTACACAGTGTAAAACTGCAAAACGGTTGCCAGACGCATACTCAACGGTTTTCTCCTCCTGAGTAAAGCAAGTAGTGGGACAGTACCTCCGCTGCTGTTCCAGCTCTTCTGGAGCAGGTCCATTGGAGACCGGGCGGGGGAGGGTTGCATAGCCTGCCAAAACAAGATGAGAAATAAGCCCTTTGCAAACATGAGATTAGACTGCAGTTTATTGGTTTAATTGCACCTGAACAATCTTTTCTGAACTGTATCTTCTGTGCTTTTATAGATGAACACACCTTTTCTAACCTTGCTGCTGAAGTTCAAAGTCTGAGGACAGCTCTGGTGTGACAGTGGGATGAAAGCAGGTGAAGCTTTGCAGCCTGGAGTTTTTTTACTCAGTAAGGTTTAAATATGATAAGTCAAGCTTAATTACATCGTACTGGTTAGTAAAGAATCAGACAGAGCCCATTCTGCAACCTGCTTTGCAAAAACTACGCCCAAACCTGGATTGTTTTTTCTTTTCCATGCAGATACAAAAAAATGGAAAATGTTTAGTTTCCTTCTGATACTATAAATTTGTTTTCCTTGCTTTGAAGTCTTTGCACTCACCAACACAGGTATTTTGAAACAGGTTACTATGAGAAAACTCTGTTCAGCAGCAACAAACACATTACTCTAAAGGAGAAGCCATAAAGGTTAAAGTGGGTCTCATCCAAAAATTGTGACCGTGGAAACTGATTCTGTTATAGATGATGCATCAGCAGGAGTGACGTCTACCTCCACTTCATCGTAGCTGGCCCAGGTTCAAATCCCAGCCTGGGGCCCTGTGCTGCATGCCACACCCCCCACACTCTCTTTAACCCCTTTCCAGTCAATCTACTGTTAAATGAAGGCCAATTAAAGCCCCAAAACTTTTACACTAAAAAAGATTATGCCGCCGTTCTCCAAAATATCCTCAGAGTAACTGTACATTTATTTGCAGTCATAAAAGATGGTAGTGCTCATAAGAACAGCACTGGTACCACCTTGCTAGTTTCCTGTTGCCGTGTCAACAAACAGGAGATCAGTGCACAAAGTGACAGCAAACCAAAGAAATGGCAGTGTGTAATCTGACGTGACAAGCCAAAAACCTGCAACCCTGCCCAAAAAATAATACATGAAAGATTAAATTAAAATCCTTCAATATGGCTGGAGTTTTTTGGAACATTAATTTTCAGGCAGGAAACTGCATTTAGCCAGATTTAGACAGACAACACAGAAAAATCAGCATTTATACACTTTGTTAACAAACCAGAACCAAAATAGTAATATAAGATGCATCAGTTTGGCCTTCCTGGAGCAATAAGAAGAAATAACATTTGTCACAAAATGATACCAATGTATACGTTACATTTTGTCCATTCTACCAACATCTACAATTAATATGTAGCACAAAGTCTGGTGAGCACTGGTTTACCTGCATCTGCCATGGAGCCAAGGACCTCCTGAGCGTGGGCCATACCCGTGGCAAATAGCGTAGCATCTTCTTTGCTCCCAAAGTTGAGCCCCCACACCTGTCTGGCATCTCGCCACTGGTGAAAATTGGGCGTGGCCTGGTTGTACTTGAGCCCTCTTGTGATTGGACAGTTTATAACCACCTAAGGAAGAAGAACACAGGTTGAGTTGATGAGGATCACTATGACTTTGAAATTTGGCTGTGATGATCGGACTGTGTTGGAGAAAGGGTCCCAGGTCAGGAAGTAAAGAGGTTGTTTAATCCCATATGCTGAAGTGTACAAAGCCTTATGATGTGTTCATTCATCAGGATGTGAGTGAGACATTTGTAAAATGCTTTGAAGAAATGCATTTTGTAAATAAAAGATTCCAACGTAACGTCTGTTGAATTCCACGCCTGCTGGTTGGAAACTGAAAAAAAAAGAAAAAGGGAAAACGTGGCGACCTTGTAACTATTACAAGAAAAACTATTAAAAAGGGCCCCACAAAACCACATCCCTCCTCGCGCTGAAAATGATGCGTTTGCTTTATTTTTATAAAGGATCATACTGGTTTATATTCCACCCAGCAGGTGGCGTGAGGCATGTTAACCAGGAGAAGAAAACTCTGCTCTGGGTTTGAGTGTTGCTTGAATGTGCTGACGCGCCATTTCACTATTTGTTTAACAGCTTCTGGATTCCACTAAGCAGAGGGGAGGAGAGGAGACCCTGTCAGCCTGAATATCATGGGGGGGTGACATGCACTGAAAAGAGAGGGCAGCAAGGTCAGCTGCAGCTGCAGACAGTGGTATTTTCCAAAACTGGTCGCAATCTTATCAAAATGCAAAGAACACAACAAGCGTGAATGGGACACATGAAAAATCTGGATAAAAACCAGGTCCTTGACATGTTCTCAGTGTAAAGTCTCACAAAAAGAAATCAGCATCTTGGAACAGCCATAGTGTCCTCAGGGGAACCTGCGTGTTTTCAAAGCTGTTTAAACCATTCAGTCAAAACAAGAAGAATAAAAAAAGCAACACAGAGTAATTTTATATGCAAACAGAAAGAAATGGTGCAGAGGATAAGAGCTAAAGACACAGCTGCCATTTGCTTTTTACAATTTACCCCCTGCTGATCTTATTACCCACAAGTCTAAACCAAGTTGCACGTCTCTATTAGAGACAAATATAGAGTCCTTGCTGGGTATCAGGCTTCTTTTTAAATTGTCACAGGAAATGGTTGAACAGGCTAACTATCTTGCAGGAAACATCATCCACTTTAAGACCCGTCTCTGGGGAACACTTCAGAGTGCTTAATGTTTAAAGAAGGAGACTGTGGCAGCAGGGACCAGAAAAGGTTTGGTCAAGAATAGACCCACACCCAGAGCTAGTTTACCCGGCTTTCCAGTTTGGAATCTGCCAAGGTTTCCATGTACAGGGGAGTCATAATGAAGACTTTTTTCATTCAGCGCATATGGCCCAAACTGGGAGAAAACAATAAACCCAAAGATTGGTTTCCTCTCCGAACATCAGGATTCACAAATTAATTAAAAGTGGATGTGTCCTTGGCTTCAATTCAAATTCTTTGGTGATGACCCCATGAAAAAAGTAGGAAATCTCAAATGAAAAGTTTATTGGAGATACTACCAACAATCTTCAGTATCTCCATATCAAACCCCGACATTGGTGTCTGCACCTTTTGACCAATGGCGCTAAGAACTTAAATAGCTCAAGGCTCTTTATATTAACTCTTATATTAACCGTTACAATCTTAAAGAAGACATAGAAATGAAGACACCCAGGTTTATCATGCCTTCATGTGACAGAGGATGAGAAACATGGTTTTTACTGCTCTACTTCCTACCAGCTGGCCAATATGTCTCCATAACATCACTATGTGCTCTGCACAAACAACTGGAGAAAAAGCTCTTGAAGGTACGCCGTCCTTCGAGGAGTCCACATAACCCTGAGACAGCCCATCCAACTGTTTTATTATGAATGGGACTGAAGATAAACAGTCTCACAGTTGCTTATGCAGACACTCTTTGGCACCACAGATGTCCGTGGCCTACACGCAGCGTTACCGATGCATACACACACCAAACATGCAAAACTAGTCACACATGTAGTCTGCCAGAAGCAGACAGGAGCACCTGCTGGTCTGTCTGCATCTTGCGTCCCACTATCCTGAAGGCATTGTTGGTGGGATTGTGATAGATCTGGACTCTGCTGAAGGTCTGGGGGCCGGTGCCTGCTGGGAGCCACTTCTTATTGGCGTCATCATAGATCATCACAGTGGCCCGAGCCTGGCAAATACTTGACTCACTGCAAGACAGAGAACAGAAAGACAGGACACAGAATGAACACTCTGTATGGTTGGGATGAGTCTTCAGTTACAAGCTCTCACTACGGATGCAGATATTAAATCTGATCTAATTTGATGTGGTGTGAGTACTTCCAACAGAGCTTCAAGCTTAAATTGCTTTTTCGTTTGCCTTTTCCTGCTCACAAAAACATTTCCTCAAGTAAAAAAGCTTTTTAGATCACATGGGATCACAGAGAAACTAAAAGTAAGTATGTAGAAAGAAACAGACCATGTGATCGGTTCACGTTTCTCAGGGATCTAAAATGTAGCACATCAGGAAAATGTGGATACAAAGATATCGTAATCTGCACACATCTCTCGTGTTGTAAGAGCAATTTATGACCAACAGTAAAAACACTTAAGAAAAGACTTACAGGAAATATTAGGTGTGAAAATTGAACTTAGAGGAAACTGGAACATAAAAGTGGTGTCATTGAGCACATTGAACAGGGGGAGGAAACACCTTAAACTATTTTAGGAACCTCACAGCTGTACTAACCTGAGAGATCTTAATCATGCATGTAAGTGTGCTACAGTATAACATCTTCTAAGTGCATTTCTGCAGCTATTTTCTTTGTAAAACCAATTTAAAAACATTTCTTGATTTGTTTTTGGTATAATAAGTAATAAAAATGGAGTGGTAATGGTGCTTTGTCGCATTTGTAATATTGAGATATTCTGGGCTCTAGTACATGTGTATCAAAATTTTCTTTGTTGAGATTATTTGTGTGGTGTGTAGAGCAGCTGGAACGGAAGAAGTAAACACATGGGGGATGGAGACTGGAAACTAAGCACACCGGATGGACAAATGAATGAAAAACACTGGATTATAAACAGAGACTCATCAAAGTTGCAACCTGGCCCAAAATATTACAACAGATCCAACTGGATGTTAGCTAGGAGTCAAAGAAGCAAAACTTAGAAAACCAGAGCCCAACCTGCATGATGCAGCAGTTAATAAACTCAATAAATGGCCGATTTCTACTTCAGTTTGATCCCATACAAAACAAAACTAAGTGGGTGGGAGTGTGGGGGGGCAATGGGGAATGACAAAGAAAGGAAGTTGTGCTGAGCTCCACCAAACAAACAAGGTACTGAAATCCTAACCATGCTCTACATCAGCCTCCTCTACCATAAACTTGATAGGAAAACAGTCGTGTGACAAAATATTTATCCATAGCTCTGCTGGCAAAACGCACACTGTGACATGTCATCCGGGTATTCCAACCACAGTTTGTGTGTTTGCATGTGTGGATGCCAGACAGGAAGAGTCAGTTAATCCTTCCCTTGGACATGACAGGACTCACAGAAAAGTATGTAAGACTCACATACTGGAACAAAAGTTGTATAAAAACACAAAAATATATAAAATGTATCAGTAACAGCAGCAACTGAACTGCCATCCAATAAAAACACCAGTTATTGTTCAGCTCAGGAGGCATGAGGGGGGGCAAACACAGAGGAGCGACGGACCTTTAATTCCAATTTTCCACGATTCCACCCCCTTCTCCTTACATGCTTTCCCTACAGTCCCCTAATCCATCTCTTCCACCTCTCCCTCCATCTGTCCCACCCGTGATACAATCTGCAACTTCCTGTGACAAAGCACCACAGACACAACCCACTTCCTGCTGCCCACACTGCCTAATAAGGACTGCTGCACTCTTAATGGCCGATGCTTTTACACACACAGGCAGGTCCTGCATTTTCCTACTGGCCCACAACATTAAAATTTTTTCCATATTAACAAGAAAATGCTATTTGTTTGTGCCGCTCACAGGTCACCTAAATCAAATATGGGAGAGGATACCGAGCACAGGATTAAGATTTCATGGATTTTCAAGTGCTGGGAGAGGAGCCAGGATCAACCAGTAAACATTTTAGTCCACAAAAATCCCTACAAAGTGGAGAATCTTGCACATCACACATATTTCTCCCAGAGTCTTTGTTGAATATTGAGCTGGAGGCATTTGTGTTCTGCATTATTAAACAATAATGATCTTTAAAAAGTTCTCGAAATACTAAAAAAAGAAGCCATTTCTACTGTCCAAGGATTTCCACATCCAATTCTAAATCCGTGCCATTTAGGCCCTTTTTGATTGATCAGAATTGGGGTCACCAAGTGCACTTCAACTCACCATCTCTGTCGTTTTTAAATCAGCCATGTTTTAATAAAGCTGCTCTAAAACACTGCAGCAGGATGTTGTAAACATCTCTGCTGTGGAAAATATTTTCATGTTGAAACAAGGGTAGCCCAGCAGCCTGCTCAGTTCTACCAGCTTGATTTAACACTAAAGTTAAAAAGAAACATGTCTGAATACAAGTTCATTTAGAAAAGCTTCATTCAAAAAACCTCACTTGATTTGGTTTCTGATTCAAAGCTGAATGGTCGATATTTCACCTCAAAAACTTGGTGGGTTTCTACTCTTTTTCAGATGTACAGTAAAGTATGCCACCATTCCTGGTGCACAGTAGTGGCTGCAGATATTAGGAGTTCTGGTGCTCTGGTTTAACCTTATTACACACTGGATTAAGTCCCATTTAATGATAAGCATGCTGTGCCTCATACACACTACTGTAGTGGCTCCCATTCAAGAGAGCGCACAATGGAGGAGATGCTACATGGCCATTTTTTACCGTGTTAATAAGTGCGGAGCTGCTGAGGTGTCGAGTTTGGCAACCACTTTGGTTTTAATTACTCTACTTATGTTGACTGTGTGCTGGAGTAAGAAGAGAGGGAAAAAGTAAACTCACTTATGACTCAGATCAGTAATGGGGCTAAAACACTTGACTGGGACATTCTTAGTTGCAAGACTTTTAATAAGTCGAGATCCAAGTTTAATGTTCAGACAGATTAAAGTACAATATTAATATGGAATTTTTGAAATAATATAGAGAACATGCATAGACACCAGACACATTCTGTGCATGAAAACAAATATATACAATACCCAGAATACATTTCAAGACCAAGAAAAAGAACACATTGCGGCTGTGAAATATGAAACCTGGCATACCACGTGTCCTAAAAGCTGAAATTTAATTATATCAAATAATCTGAAATCTCTAGAAGAGATCCAAATCAACTTTACAAATGAATGTTGTTTGATTTTGAAATAACTCGTCTAAAAAGGTCTACGGAAACAAATATGAAAAGTAGCCACTGAAATAGGTGCTTTGTTTTAAAACTTTGGACTGCCATGTTAACGTTGATATCTGCTCTGGTATCGTTTGATGCCGATACCAGAGCAAGAAAACCTAAATACTGGCCCAATATATCAGCCGGATGATAAATTGGTGGGTCATTAGAAAGCTGTCGCGATCACGATAAATTGATGAATAAAATATTGTGATGGTGATATATTTGCCATTTCATTCAGCCCGAGCTAAATGTGCTTAATAGCTTCTTCTGTCATACAGTGTGCCAGAAAACCTAACCAAATTAAAATAAACTTCATATACTGAGACCTTATATGTTGCGTTTCTATAACACTAATAGTATGCACATATAGAATGATTTTAATTTCCAGTTACTCATTCTTATCTTTAAGAGTTATTGTATCACATTTGGCCCAAATATCAGCCAAACATATAGTCCTATATATGGGTCACGCTGTTTTGTAGGGGTGTCCGAGTGTCAAAAAGAAAAAAGTAGTGCACTCAAGATTACCCACAATGCATCTTTAAAAGTAGTGATGGTCAATAGATGGGTTAACATAGACCCCAATGCATTGCGGGTGGGAGCCAACGTTATGTCTTGCTCACGTTTCTCCTTTCTGTCTTTTTATCTGTCGCAGTTTTCTTATATTTATAGTTATCAGTTTAATTCATGTCATTAAGAAGATGCTAAAGTTTAAAAATGGCACAATTTTTCTGATGGAAAATACTGCATCAGGTGATGAGAGTCACGAACATCAGAGCAGGTTGAAATAAAATGTCAGAGTGTCACTTTATTATGAAAAGATCTGAACAAAGAAAGAATAAAACACAACTTAAGGATTTGTTTTGAGTTTGGATTTGATTTGGACCGACATATTCACGGCATCCAGGGTTGCTGAGGCAACAGCTGGTTGTATTGTGTTGTGCGGCGGGGAGAAAGTAGTGAACTTCGTGCCCGAATCGCCATCAGAATGATGTAATAGTCTGCTATGTAGTGACTGAGGGCTTAGGGCACAGGGTGCACGTTCGGACACAACCACTGTTTAATTTTGCATCAGTGTCATGCGGCTTGTTGGAACTTATAGGTTTAGCACCCCTAGTGGCCAAAAGCTACATAGAATTCCTTTAACTGAGTTTCCTCAAAAATGGGCGTGCTACACAAAGAGAAACAAAGACACATAAAAACAAAAGAAATGTTTCACACAAACATTTTTCACTCAAAACCTCTGCCGGGATGCTAGCTCCTCGCAGTTTGCGCAGGGTCAAAACACCTTTGGGCTGGATTGATCCTGCATCAAACAGCACTACAGCTGCTGGTATGAGGGGGAGAGAGGGCATACAGGAAGTGGGAGGGGACACACGCGCGCACACACACACACACACACACACACACACACACACACACGACTGGGAAACGGATGCATATTTAATGGCAGAGAAAGCAATGGCTCCGGAGTGAGCAGCTGCATTATTGATAGAATTACGGACACTGAGACTCTAAAAGGGTTAGTGGCACATGTGCATGAAGACATGGGCTTGCGCATACCCTCACACCTGTCAGCCTGCCAACACGTGATAAGCCGTTCCACAGGGTATAACTGGCTGCAAAGAGGCACGCCATTGGGTCGGACTGGACTAGGTTTGGTTTTAGCGGTGGAATAAATCACCAAAGATGCAGTCATAAACCATCTATTCCTGGCCTTCCTCACACAGAGACCACCAGGTCACCAATAAGGGCACTAAGGTTAGCTGTGTAGCCAAGTAACCGGTCTACTCAGGATGTTTTCTCTTCAGCACAGATTGGTCACTGGCCGCTGCTTCAGGAGGGATTTCCCACTTTATGTTAATTGTGCTCATACCGCAGCTGAAACTAACCTGTTTCACTTCATTATTACAGTCAGAGTGAGTTCCTAATCTCTCTGGGATGAGGTTCTGCTTATTCCTGAGGGGTTAACAGGAAATCACAGTGCATCATTGGAACACATGCTCCCTTAGAAATGTCTGTATAAGGCTGTGCTCTCTGGCAAGCACAGTCAGGCCCAGTGGCTCTGCTTCTTCTGCCGCTCCTCCTCCTCCTCCTACCTGACCATCCCCCCTGTATTCTTCTTTACTCATTATTTTCCCTTTCTCCGAATCCAAACTTTCAGAAAGCATTAAATCTGTGTGGAGATGCCTCTCGGTGGTAACCTTGTATAGACGTCTCTTGCATAACACTGCAGCATGTACGGCGCAGAGATAAGTCTATCTGACCTACGGTGGAGAAATGTTGGAGCACAGATAAACTCCACCTATCATTCATGTCTCTATCTATTCCAAGCATCATGATAGATGTTTATTACACTAAATGATGCAACAAAAACCGAACTTCATTGGAGCGTAGGCTAATAAAAGATAGACGGAGGCTATAAAGCAACGTCTGGACAATAAGAATAGTAATATACTTTGTTTTTCTGTCCTACATGAGTCCTTAATGCCAAAATATGAAAAGCTTGCATCCCAGCTTCATAACTACAGACAAGTACATTTTTTCTAAATTATATTCAGGCTTTTTGACTTCAACTTGCCTTCAGGAATGTCTTTCTCTACGGCCATAGGACAGTGAAGAGGACTTGCAGGAGCATTTCATGCACAAGTCCTCACTAAACAGTCCTGATCTCAGACCGACAATGACTCCAATTCAGCTTTGTCGCGTTTAAAAAAGTTTCTCTTAGCTCTGACGAATGATTCACATGCAATTCCCGGCAAAATAAACACAAAAAGTGGAGAAAGAGAAGTTTCATGCAAATCGGCAAACCGAAGCTGGACGTGTCGATTCTCAGATGGATAAACTTTGATTTATTACTTATTTTCTCCTTCTCTGCCAACAACAATAAGGGCACATTGAAAACCACACAGGGATCAACATTGAGTCACTTTATATCGGCGGGGGGTGAGGGGAGGAGCCTGCATTTATAAGCCGTGTTATTCCAGTACAGTACATGTTCCTGGCTCTGTCGGAGCTAATAGACAGAATGCGGTAATGTGCAATTTATAGGGGGGGAACATGAAACTGCACAGGGAGGGGAAACTTTCCCTTTCACCTGAATGGCTGACAATAGGCAAAGTGAGAAAAGACACGCCGCAGACCGACACACAGCTGCAGACAGAAGCGAGAGAAGGAAGTGTTATTCGTGGAAGGAGCAATGTGGGAAAACCCTGCATGTGCCAGTGCGTGATGAATAAGACCTGTATACAATATAACACTGTGTGTGGTCAGAGCACACTTCCTGGTATGATAAAAAAGGTTCTAAACCGAGATGATGCAGTTTGAGTAAAACACAACCAGAACATGCAGGTGATAATGCAACAGTAAATTATGATTACTATGCTATTGAACCAACTATGAACATAGTGTTAGAATGGTGGTAAACTACTTGACCTCTGACAGCGAGCCTGCACAATAGCTTTTTGACGCTGGGCCCAGTCATCTGACAGTACACTGTCCTCACATCACCCTCCGGCCATGCGTACGGCTGCCAGCGAGGTTCAGCCGGGCCCACATGACTGTGAACTATACATCCACAGCATATCCCCGAGGTGCAAGATAAGCTTTCAAAACAGCAAAGAACGAGCCCCGCTATGGAACACAGCCGCCCCATAAATGTTAATATGTAGCTCAACATCCAGACGCTGGATGGCCCTCCCACATACGAGGCTTTATTCCTTCCACTGACAATGATAGTGGACACACATTCACATTATTCTGACAATTTCAGTGGTTTTCTTTGTGGTTTTCATAAAGAAGAAAGATCTGTCACATATCCAACTTTTTTTTTTTTAAAAAGGGAAGAACTAAAAAGGGAAAAATACAAACTTAGCAATAACTTTTTGAGAAAGATGAATTCCCCTTATTACTTGTAAAGCAACGAAATGTAGTCAGCACCCCATTCACAAAGAAAAGTTTCTTTTCTGTGTATCACAGCTTTAACATTTTAAAACCCCTCCAACTAGGGGTGTGCTGATCCATACCAGTATCAATAATATCAATTCCATGATCAGTATCAATATCAATCGACTCCAGTTGGATGGTATCAATACTTTTGTTGCGGAGCACAATGGTTGTAAAAAAATAAATGAATAATAGAATGTGAATGAAAACCAAACAATAGCAGAATTAGCTTCTGTTTAACTAATTCGCACTTCAGACTTTTTTCCTCGAACAGTTGTATGATAAAAAAAACTGAACTATTTTATTATTTTGTTTCACTGTGAATATTGCCATTTCATGTTTACAAAAAAATCTATGTGTAAAAACCAGCCCCGTGGATCGTACGTGTCAAGGAATGGTTATTAATTTTCTTCTAATTTGTAGTCCACAGTTTTGGTCATTAATAACCCGTTTATTTTTAACTGTGATTGTTTATTTTATTATCGACCATTTTAAAAGTATTTCTTTCAAGTATTTATGTTATGACTTTAAGCATCGGTTTCAATATTGACGAAAAAGCACCATAATTTGATGGTATCACATCGATACCAACACTTTCAGTATCGCCCTTCCCTACTTCCATCTCGGGGTAAATTGGAAACATAAATGTCTGCTATCTCTTTAAAACATCAACTTTCTGTGTCCTTTTCTTTCAGCCCGTGTCTTCTCTTACAGGTCCTAGCTTGCTGCTGAACACACATACGCACACACACACACACACACACACACTCGCTGCAGGCTAATGCCTTCTGCCTCCCTGAATCAGCCACTCAGACAAGCACCCAGGCCTTCTCGGCTATTCTTAAACTCTTGTACTAAATATCTCTGAATGAAGTCAGACATCTTTAAAAAAAAAAAAAAACCTCTTCAACCGAGAGGACGTGGTGGCATTCCTTAAGGGCTGACTCATCGCTTGCCTGGCACTGAAAAGACTCTTGGGCGAAAGCATAAACTTTATGTTTGGCCACTTTAAATGCAGAGATGTATTCCTTCCTGCTTCTGAAGCAGCAGAGGTTGCGTGTGTTTTGATGTGTGAGGAGGACATATGCAGGATCACGACTGGCACACTCATTGCCCATATTTGGAACCATCTCACCTCAGTCTTCCTTACTAAGCTCAATTCCTTTTACAGGTCGGAGCATATCCTCCTTCACTCAGTCCAAGAAGGAGGAGGAGGGCTTCTTCTCAGAACAATCCGCTGCAGTAAACTCCCCGTTCTTGGCTGCCCTGACTTGTACACCTCTTTCCTTTGCACTGAAAATAAGGAGATGCTTCTTTTTCTCAACTTTGGGTCAAAAGCTAAGAAAAGGAAGGAGGTAAGACCTAAGTCATACTTCCTGCTCGTCTCTGACACCAAGCTCCGGGTACATGAACCTTAACCTTGTCTTAGTTTAGCCAGTGATGACGACATTTTCCGCCCTCATAGGTGCTGTTGTACTTAAAACCTGAACATAGTTTGTAAAATAGCCGAGCGTACAGCATGAAGGGCATATATGGCGATAGTTGATCTGACTGAAACTGTTCAAACAAGACATCAGGTGAAACATTGAGGCCAAATTTAACCCGTGTGGTTCAATTGTTTTCAAGAAGGGCACATTTAACCTGACACTACAATTCAAAGAGATTAGTCTGGAAGAAACATCCGGGTACAGTGAATAAACACACATACGCTCGGAATGAAAAAAAATTAAAAATAAAAATACATGTGAAAAGAAGGTTACATGCATCACTGTTCATGCACATAAATATCGCCCATGCAGAAAAAGGTTTAGTCTTTAAGAACAGAAGTAAACAAGTACATTAATTATGCGTTTCAGTGTTTGGTAATAAATCTGTAGTTATCTGTGGGTTAAAACTCTCCTGAGGCCATGTTATCCTTGCTTAAAACGCAACGTACAAGAAGCAGTGTTTAATGATGATGTAAGGAAGCTGACTAAAAGGCTAAAACCAGCACTGGGATCCCTCCAGGAGTCTCCTATCGAATGCAGCTTTTGTCCATCAGCAATCACCATCGTCCATGATAAGGAAAGCCAAGATCTAAGGATAAGACTGATTGGAAGGTTTACAATGGCTGACAGCATAAAGCTGTTTTTATACCGACTGGGCTCCATTATGGTCCATTAAGCCGTGGACCCCAGATGAACCGACTGTGTCTTTATGTCCATTAGCAACACTGACCATACAGTGTATCACTATAGCTTTATAGCCACAACAAGCTCTGGTTTCACTATGTCAGACCAAAGCTCTCCATATGGTTCAGTGATGTCACTTGGTTTGACTACTGCAGAGAAGAGAGAAGGAGGAGTATATGTGTCTTTAACTTTATTTGACTGCTGTCCAGTCATTTGTTCTGCCTGATACTGTACAGATCGATGGATCCTTGAAATAATATACATATAAAAACATTTAATTGCCCATATAATCTTAGCCTGGCTCCAGAAGCTAATATCAGATTTGCAGAAATGCAAGCAGTTCTTTGAAAAGACAACGAGTACTTTAGATGTTTAGATTATCATCGGTCATTCTGTAGATACTCATAAATCAGAAATGTCTTATCAGTCCTTAAAATTCTCTGCATGACAAGAGGTCTGTTACTTTCACCGAGAGTCATGAAGAACCAACTTAAATGATTGATCTAAGAGACCCAGAGAAACAAACTGAATAAAAAAATTGCTGAATACCGGGTAAAAACTAACCCACAGTCTGAAGCAAATAAATCACCCTGATGCAAATAAACTGTTTATAGAGACAGAATCAACCTGAATGTTTTTTTAATCTATGGCAGGCCCTGAAGGAAGTTTTCTTTGTTTTGTTTTTTTACACCAGTTCAAAGATCCTTCAATTCGATAAACTTTTGAGAACTGTTGTGCTTTCTCAGGACCTGCTGAGACACATCATACTACACTTTACATCAGAACACCATTTCTGTTTCAGGATGCCTCTGGTTTAGTCTAGACTTCTGGGAAGGGCCACGGTTTGACTTCTCAGATCGTAAAGTCTCATGTTCAACAATCAACATTTCTAAATGCATTCAACATATCTGATGTGGTCATTCACTGCTTTTTATGGTGTCAGTAGAAAATCTACATTTGCACAGTTACGCTATAACATCAAGTTTTACTGCCTAAATACTGCTAATAAGATGTAAAAGTAAGCCTTGTAGTCCAAATGCTTCACTTATAACACAGTAAGCATGTCAGAAGGAAGGTGGAGAGAATAAAAAAAAGTGCACAAAGCATTTAAAGCAGACATCTGGGCATATTTGGATTTCCGCTGAAAGCGGAACTAGATAAGATGCAGAAACTAAAATTGTGTAAATTCTGCTTCAAAAAGGTAACAAAATACACTCTCACTGAATCTAATCTGAGGAACTATGTTCTCCATTCTTACACCGCCTTAAAGTCCGAGGTATTTGCAACCTCAAAGACCATATCTAGCCTGACTTATCAGGAAAGAATTTAGGAGGTTTTGTCTCCAACTCTGTGAGGACTCAGTGAGGAAAATGACTAGTGTAGCCATTGCATGTGAGTTTGTGGACTTCCCTTATGACTCATGATAATGTACAATTCTGGGCTGGATTACTGACAGAAAAATCCTACTTTTACATGATCAAAGGCAGGTGATATCTGGAAATACTTTTTAAAAAAAATTAAATTAAAAGGAAGTTGGAACTGATGCAACTGCTTTGTGTTAATAATGCCGATCATATTACGGTCATCCAAGTCATCAAAAAGCATCAAGATTCATGGTTATGAGACCTGTAAAGATGTACGGAAAACATCCGATATTCATGTGTAATATCATAAGATAATGTGTAAAATTCTTTAAATGAGTAAAACATTGTCACCTTTGAAAACACGGGTATGGTTTGGAAAGGATGAAATCAAACTGGGTCCAACACAAACTTCACAAGGGTGGTTTCAATCCAAGCTATGCTAATGCGCATGTGTACAGGGGTCGGTCTCTAGCAAAAGTTTTGTTTCCATTTCCACCTTTAGCAGAAACCGCTTCATGATCTGAATTAGTTTGGACCAAATCCTGGTATATACCGCTACTTGCGAGGATTTGGGTGACATACCAATGAGATGCATTGGCTATCCTTTACAGGGCTGTAATCAGACTGCGCACATTTCTTTGCCTCATAACACTTTGCTTCCGGTTGTAAAAACCTGAGCAAGGGTAAGAAATTTGGTTTGGTCTGAGTTAAAGACTAAAATAAAATCACAGATAATGAAAACTGGGGAATACAGGGAGAATGTAAGAGCCTAAAAGGCCCGGCATTAGAGAAAAACAGCAGCCACCACCAAGGAAACTGGCTTTGTCACAAAGTAGACAATGGAGGATTTTGTATGTTGAGCAACTCCTGTAGCAAAGCGTCTAATCCAAGAGGCAGGCTAGCATAATGGCCTATTTATGAGCGCGAGAGGTGGGAGGACCGAGAGGGGTAAATTGTTTCAGGGAAGGGGGTAGCAGTGATTGGGTGTTGTGGGAGACAAAATATCACATGGCAGGACCATTTCGGGCTGCGTGGAGTGATGAAGTGTGCGAGCTTTCTGATCAGCAACACACTGTGGAGTGTTCTGAGGGGCATTATCAACATGCAACTCTTTATGATGCATGAAATTAATCCATTATTCTTAATCTGTAATAGATAAGAATTCTCACGGGCATACCCCAACAGCTTCTTCTTGCTTCTGCAGACGACACTAAAAAAAATGTTTTTCTCATCCTCAACTTCTTTATTGTTTCAACGCACAATGCAAAAGAGAGAATATGACCTGGCGAATCTGGACGTGACCAAAATTAAAAGCACCGATTATAAATTTCCTAAAGATTTCCAGTTGTATAGTGAAAGTTTGCACACGGGCCGAATACGATTTCAAACAAAAAAGCTTGACTGTGCAATGGATCAGGGGAACAAGTATAAACATGACATATGAGCATCCAGACACATCAGACACAGACGAAGGTTACACAATAAGAATGTGCTGCTGTTGCAACCCTGATGACTTTCATCCACTTATCCTTACAAGGGCACATGGAATAATACAACTAAATGCCTTAAATAACAGTCACTGGTAGTAGGACACAGCGCGATTAGAAATAAGGATGATGACATGACAGCAAAACAAGGGTCACTGTTCAGAGCTGCATTCCTTTCCAGCTACTAGCAAAGCAGACAAAGGAGGCAGGAAGACCTTCTCCTTGCTTTTAAGACTGATCAATAATAATCTCTTGTGAGAGTCCAGAGGAGGAGTTAGGCATCACTTCCACAAAACGTAGACTGTGAAAGCAGCATCTCAGGCAGTATCATTACACCTGTCTGCGTCTGTGTATCATCATGTTGCATTTAATGTTTGAGCCGGAGGCAGACATGCTGCTGGTGTCAGACGGGACAGGTCTTTGAGTCAGAGACCCAACCTGTGAGTCAAGTTGCTGACAATGATAGTGTATCTTGACAGAGATGGCTGCGCTTCCTGTGGCACCTAACCCTCAGGGTATGAGTCTGCCGTGCTGACGCAACAAACCTAAACCTAGCCTTTGTTATTGTTCACTACGATGAGAATGCAAAAACAAACCATAAAAAGGCAAATATCTCCTTATCCGACACAAACAAATAGGCGCTGGTGGCGTTTAGAGGGTTCAGTTCTGGAGGATACTGAGGCGATTAAACTTAGTAGCTTCCGAGTCATGATACTTCACAGAACCACTTTCTCAACTGGGTCGATGGTTGAACTTTTGACCAACCGACTGCCCTCCTGTGTCAACATTTACATTCCACACACACAAACGACAATGAACACCAATGGAGCCGCATACCAGTCACTACCTATTATGCAAGGTGACATGAAGCATTTGGGACACAATGGAGGGGTCAGGAAAAACCTGCGTGTATTCAAAGGAAGGACTCCCATTTACTGAGTAAAATGTAACATTTCCTGTCAGGAGAGGGAGCTTTGAGAGGCAAAGCGATGCATGAATATCAATATAAATGTGCCACACCAGAAGCTGAGTTGGAGCCTAGTTTTATGGTTTGGGAAACACTTGTGCTGCAGAGCAATACAACAATCATGATGTTTGCTTATCGCAAAGGATTGTAGGTCATCATTTTACGATGCATGATAGTGGCAAGATCGTGTGTTTATGCTGCATAGATTCTTGCATGAAACCTCTTGTCTCTTCACTCTTCAGTGCCTATCACTTCACAATGAATAGTCAACGGATGGAAGTAATATCTAAATGCGATACTGTGACAGTATTTCAGGCAGTTCGTGAACCTCCTGCTCCCACAGCAATCAAAGTCATCACAAAAGAAATATGTGCTAAACAAATAGAAACTATGGACCAGCCCATGAGCCTGAACTGAGATATATTGTTACGGAAAGGGCACTGCGATGGGTTTGAGATAAGGAAAGAGAAAAAGAAAACTAGTCACTCAGGTTATCAGCCACCATGCCGCTCGCTCCACCTCAAAGTCCAGAAATTAACTCTCACCTGACACACTTTCTGACTCTGCTTCTTAACGTGAAGCCTTATCCTTTGAGAGCAGGGAAGCTGCAGCCATAAGTGAGCATGTAAGTGCTTGCTGCACAGGCTGCAACAGGACATGGAATTTGCAGACATGAGCCTTGAACGTGCTCATTTTGTTGCTGGTGCAAAAACTGAGAGGGGGAAACAGCAGGGGGGGGTTGGGGGTTAATGTGTGTCTGTGGAATGCATGACATGATATAAACAACACATGCATTTGGAGCAGCGGGACGACCAAAATGATCATTGTGCAGCTCAAGAAGCCCCCTTTTAAAGCTGTGAACCACCGTGCAAAAGTGCCTTTGAGCAACACACTGAATCCTCTTTCATGCTCTATAAATTAAGCTGAACTCTGACCTCTTTAGTTATGAATACACTTTTGTTCAGGTCGTGGAGATGTTTGCAGCGATGGTTTATTTTCTTCCTCGGGATTTTAGCTGAGCTTACAAGCACACTAACTCACCGAAAGCAAGTGGAAATCGCTAAACAATCAACTTGTGTTTGAAGCAGACACAAAACTATGTTGTTGTCATTTGACCTGTTCAACTACCTCAGTGTGAAGATTTCTTAAAGGCAGCTTGACTCGAACAGGTAAAACTGGACCGAAACTCAACATCTTCCCAAGGCAATAAATGTTGACCCTGTGCAACAGAAGCGACCGCAAAAACAGCCACGAGCTCGAGTTATTTCTGAATGAATACACAATTCAGCGCGTTAGAAATGCTTGCTGTGGAGATTAAAATAACCAGGCGGGATGAAGAGGCTTTACGGGGTCAGAATTGAACAGTCGCCTTTGGACAAACTAGTGTCCAAAACACGAACCGTAGTCTGGTGAAACAATCAAGATGAAGGGATTTGAGCCGCTTTACCCACCTCATTGTTCGGCCAGAGTGGAGATCCTCTCCGCGAAGGCAACTAAGGCTGACTTCAGGAGTGAAGCCCGGCTTTAAAAGTCACTCTCGTGAATTTTTTTTTAAAGAAGGAAAACGGGGGAGAAAAAGACAAGAGGGGAAAAAACCCTAAGCAAAAAAATCAGAGGAAAGAAATCGCATCTACACCCGCAAAACGGGGCAGCTACCAACGGGATAAAGAAGCACACCTCGACGATTTCCTGGTTGTGTGGAGCGGGAGAGGAGGAGGAGGAGGGCGAGGAAGAGGGGGAGGAGGTGCGGGTGGATAGATACAGTAGTGGAGCGGGCTTGTCAACTCCAATCACTATCCCACAGAGGTTTCCACGAGCGAAAAGGAGTGAAGCCGAAAAGAGCGCGGCTACGGGAGGACCCACGCTTCTCCCCACACACTTCAGCTGTTACCGCCGCGCGAGAGAGTCCAGTCATCTGCCTCCGCCGCGCTTTGCTCGTTCCGTCCGCCGCACGGTGGGACTGTGTAAATTCACTGGAGGCTGGCGAAACCCGCCAGCTTCAAAGTAGGCTACAATCCAACGAGACCTTCAAGTGTGCCTCGTGAAAATCACGCTCGCAAACGTGAGTGGTATTTCGAGCTTTAAGGAAGGACATTTAAGGATGTAGTTTAATCTAACATCCAAAAATAGCATGGTTTAAAGTAGGCTATATAAATTGCACACTCATATGTTGCGAAATAAGATATGGGATAGCGTAAGCTTTATTGAGTAAAAAGCAATAAACAAAATAAATAGGCCAAAGAACCCTAAATAATTATTCAGATATCCTTTTACCACCTTGCATTTGCAAAATATGTTGATGAAACAGGTTCTTCAGACCGTATTCAGTCACCTCTCCATTGCAGTGATAAAAATAAATGCTTCCTCCCTTCATGCACACAATGTCCCCAAAATACTATTTTGTTACTGTACTGATGCAGGGTTTGGCTTTAACAAGTGTTTCACTTCAGCCAAATAAGTGTTTCACTTCAGCCAAATAAGTGTTTCACTTCTGCCAAAACCCCTCTCAGTCATTGTTTTAGGTTTTGTAGGCTATTCATGTTTGAGTTATTATACTGACTGACTGATTTAAAATTTAGCCTAATCCATCTATTTATCTATCTGTCCTTTATTATCGATCACAGTATTCAAACAAAACTGACTTTAAAATATAACATGCAATGCAACAGCAAGGCCAGCTCAGCATGACGGCATCAAATTCAAGTTTGCTTCGGTTGAATTGTTTTCCAATTGTACCTGAAGGCAACATTTTATCCAAGCCATTGAGCGATTGGGCCTTGCCAATCCCTCCACTTCGCCCTAGTGGCTGTTTGTGATACATCAGTTTCCTACCAGCTACTGAGGCCGTGGGGGGTTATTCCACACAGACTTTCTGTAATGTTTAATGAGTAATGCGTCTGGAATGAATAAACAAATCTAACTTTGATTCATCTGATACTTTATGCTACAAGGAGCAACAAAAAAACTCCAGACTCCTTACATGGCACATTTTTAAGCTCTGACATACTGCATGCAGAAAATGTGGATGAGAGGATGTGAGAGGAATGCATTACGTATGCTTGGCATGTGTAAACAGCCATTAAGCAAATATGTCCGGTTTCACTACACTTTCTGATCTATAAGCAGAAAGTTGCTGGTATTTCTTCCTTTTTTCTAACTAATGTATCCCCTGTTAACTGTGCTACCAGCCACAGCACAGAATGTCAAGTGAGTCTGTTCTCCATGTGTGGATGTGTTGGTGTGACTGACGATGGCTCAGACCCAAACGAGTTGGTTGTGTTCCCGTAAAGTAGCCTGTAAAGAGTCAGAAACAGTCACACAGTAAACCAAGACTTCTCCTGCCCGGGGGGGGG
>JAVQJG010039391.1:0-15093 GCA_036024015.1 Craterocephalus amniculus | reverse complement strand
TTTTCTTAGCCGGAAATATTTTGCCGACGTTGCCTTCCTTCACCTGTACAACTGTATGCGTGAAAGTTATATTTTCATCATTTACAGCGGCAGGGCCTGCCAGCTTGTTTTACAAGTTTGTTTCACAACTTAAAATATCTGCTTTTTGAATTTAGGTCAACTTCCTGAATGGGTGATTGAAATAAAAGCATGTTTTCCATAAAATCTAATATTTGTGATTTGTTTTAAAGTAAAGACAGGAAGATTTTAAGAAATCGATTAAAATCGAAAATCGGCTATGGCTTTTAAAAAATCTGAGATTTTATTTTTTGGCCATGTAGCCCAGCCCTACTACAATGTACTGTAAAAGTGCTGATTTAAAATTACTAGCGGTAAACTACAAATGGATTAGATGATGTAAGAAATGAGTTGGTAATGGACTATTTTAAAACTGAAATTTGGATACATTTAGGTTTGAGCTCTAGTCCCAAAAGCAAACAATTGCAAAATCTCTATATTTCTAATTTACTTTTATTAAAAAATACCATTATAATCATTATTATTCACCTGTAGTAAAAGACTTGGATGGAACTAATGGAATTACCATCTATTTTATGATTTTCTATCTAATTCTGTTCTATTTATTAACTTGAATCAATTTTCAATGAATTCTCCAGAAGAGTTGCGTTACTTACTAAACTACCCATTTCATACCAAAATTGTCACATAAATACCACCAGAGACACAACTAAATGGTTTATCTCAATAATTTGTATATGACTGAGTCAACTAAGATTTCATAAGAATAGTTATTTTTTTCATTAATTTCAAGACACTGTATAAGAAAAAACAAACCTTTTTTCTTAAAACACAGAGAAGTTAATTCCTGAGAGCACCCACTGTCATATTTTCAGATCGTCTTTGCATTTTGCTCGTCTTTCCTCGATTGTGCTCACATTAACCACAAATGTGGGTTCATTCTTCAAAGCTGTGCATTTCCCTTTTGATATGAACAGTTTTTAAGACGTGTTGCATCACTTTATGGTAAAAAAAAAAAAAACTTCACACAAAATCCTGTTGTGTACCATCTGATAATTGTCTTCTGCTCCCTGGTGGAAAACATTTGCACTACAATAATTCTGACAAACACAGTAATAAACATACGTATATGATAGTTATTTTTGTTTTTTATGTTTTGAATTTTTTTTACACTCAGTCAAAGGGTCAAATAAGGACTTCTTGTGTCGGCCTTTAAAGGATTAACTGTCTCGTAAGCTGTGTTAGCACATCATCCTAGGGCTGGGCAATATCTGAGAGTCTCAAATATATCGAGATATGCAATGAGGGAATATCGTTTATATTAAGATAGCTTGTTTTGACTTAAAAGTATCTCTTATTTTAGAATTTGCACAACTTTATTTTTGTTATTGTTATTACAAAGCATTTTTTGATATTCTAATATATAATCCTAATATATTCTAATCTACTTTAATTTCAGTCAAATATTTAATGCGCGTGTGCTTCTACTCCTTAACAAAAGTCCATCAATTACTCAAGGCTGTAAATTTGAACTTTTTTTTTGGTTACTTGATAAAAAATAAACCAGGATATATGTAGTGTATATCGTGATAAAGGCACAAATGATGGGGGTATGAAATTTGGCTCATATGGCGCAGCCCTACGTCGTCCCTTCACTGTTTGGCGAACACAGCTCACAAAGACTGCACTTCTGACCAAACACATCCAGTAGCAACGCTTGTGAATCAGCTGGTGTTTAATCACAACTCGAGCTTTGGTTGATGGGTTTCACGCTGGTGGGATCATGACTCCATCTTTACTTTGTGTTTTTCTTCTCAGCAGCGACGCTCTTCTCTCTGCGGACCGCCGCCGTGCCTCTCTGGGCCTCTGCTGCCGGAGCTTTCGGCTGGGTGGCGTTGTGTTTCCTCTCTGGGAGCTCTGGTCTCTTCTGGTCGTTCTTTGTGGCGTTTCGCTCCCTCTCTGCCCGCTCCTTGGCCAGCCGCTCTGCCTCCATCTTGGCCTCCATCTTGTCCCGTAGAGCTTTCTCTCTGGCCAGCCGCTGCCTCTCCACCAGCTCCTTCTCTCTGCTCAGCTTATCCCTCTCAGCCTTCTCACACTCAAACTTCTCCTTCATTGCTCGCTCTCTCTCTATTCTCTCCTTCTCCCGTTCCCTCATCACTTGTTCCCTCGCCATCCTCTCCCTCTCTTTTCTTACTGACATTTCTCTCTCTGCTTTTTCCCTCTCCAGACGTTCTCTCTCTGCTCTCTCTTTTTCTAATCTCTCCTTCTCCTGAGCAATTCTAGCTCTCTCTCTGGCAATGCGTTCCCTGACCTCCTTCTCTTTCGCCGCTCTCTCCATCCTCTCTTTCTCTGCCTTCTCCTTGGCAATCCTCTCTCTTTCCTTGGCAATTCGTTCCCTCTCCAGACTCTCTCTTTCTTTGGCGATTCGCTCCTTTTCCAGTCTTTCTTTTTCTGCTTTCTCTTTTGCAATTCTTTCTCTCGCGATACGTTCCCTCTCCAGTCTTTCTTTCTCTGCCTTCTCTTTAGCAATCCTCTCTTTTTCTTGTCGTTCCCTCTCTTTGGCGATACGTTCCCTCTCTATCCTTTCCTTCTCTGCCTTCTCTTTAGCAATCCTCTCTTTTTCTTGTCGTTCCCTCTCTATCCTTTCCTTCTCCGCTTTCTCTCTCGCAATCCTGTCTTTTTCTTGTCGTTCCCTCTCCATTCTCTCTTTCTCTGCTTTCTCTCTAGCGATCCTCTCCTTCTCTAATCTTTCCTTCTCTAGCCTTTCTTGCTCTTGCCTTTCTTTTTCTTTTGCGATTCGTTCTCTCTCCATCCTTTCCTTTTCAACTCGCTCTCTTTCCAAACGCTCTCTCTCCTGTCTCTCTTTCTCTGCCTTTTCCTTCTCCGCCCTCTGTTGTTCCCTGGCAAGGCGCTCTCGCTCTACCCTTTCCCTTTCCGCCTCTCGCTCCAGTCGTTCCCTCTCTTCCCTGGCAGCTTTTTCTTTAGCCAGTTTCTCTATTTCCTGTCTCTCTTTCTCTGCCTTCTCTCGTTCCATCATCTCCTTCTCCATTCTTTCCCTCTCTGCCTCCTTTCTCTTCTCCTCCCTCTCCCTCTCCTCTTTGAGCTGCTCTTGGGCCTCCTCTAAAGTCTTCATCTTGGTGGCCCAGGCCGCCTCCCTGTCCTCCTCCTCCTGGGCCAGGAAGGTCCTGATCTCTGCCAGAGCGATGCGAGCGATCCTCTTCGCCTCCATCTTCTCATGGACCATCCTCAGCTCTTTTCTCAGAGCCGAGCTCAACTTGGCGCCTCCAACGCTGGGACGGACTGACATTTGAAGCAAAACATTTTAGACGAGGAGCTATGAAGGGTTAACTTCCACCAACACACAGAGATGTTAGTGGATGAGCCCAAGGCAACAAAAAGTCCCACGGTGAGAACACCTCAGCTTAACTGTACTGTTCTGCAAATCAGGACATAAGATGAAACAATCTGGTCCTTGCTGGGCTTTTAAAAGTAGAATAAGAAGAAATAACATAATACTGTGATGACAGAGTACAACTGAGTACATGATTTACTGGCATGTGAAACCACTTTTAGCAGTCTAAGCTAAAGTTGAGGTCTGTCTGTCTGACATGAGCCACTCTCATTTGTCTTAGTCACATGTTGGCGCCCGTCAGTCTGGGAGGGATTTTTTGGGTCATTTCCAAACTATCTGGAGTCATTCAAGAGAGAAGTACTGCACTTTAAGAAAGATTTCAGTCTTTCTAAAAGTGGATGTCTCATAATGATTTCAGCCAAAGGTCAAACCATGCAACATACAGAAACTAAAAAAAACCCAAGAGTTACATCTCAGATACTCCAGGCCTCAGTTAGCATGTTAACGTTCACGGCTTGTTGGGAAGGGATGTAGGAAAGTCTCTTGTCTGTAAACTTAACAGCAGCACGGCTTAGGTTGGCAAAGATTAAACAACAAGAAGAGTGTCCTTCTGACAGATGAGACCAAAGTGGATTTTGGTTGGAGTGAGTAATGTGACACAAACGATTTCAAAAACAACAACACCTTCTTTAAATACGTTGAACTGAACAAAATGCAAATCATGCATATAAAGAACTTGAACGTAAACTCGTTCAGAGTGTACATCACCAGTATGATCATTATAATTATATTGATTTAATGGATAACGATTCAATGTTAGCTGATATCACAGTCACAATACAATTTTGATTCGATTTACGATCCTATGACTGACATGAAAAAATATCACGGATATCACGGATAAAACATTTTTATTATTTAACATTTTTAATATTTAATTGTGTATATGTAGATTATCCAATTAAAAACTATCAGCTCAAAGCTGGGAACTTAAACATTATTTACAAAAAGGGAGCTTGATAATTGGCTTGTTTATCCATTTGTGTATGATGTTTGCATTTTTGATGGATATTGATTGATATAGACAATATGGTCGGCATATTGATGTAGATGTATGTATTGTTACACCCCCACTGCACACTTCAGCATAACAAACCAGGAACACTCCGGACAGCACTGGTGCAGTCCTGCTTTTAACGGCAAGTGCAGGTGAAAAGAGAGACCCTGCAGCGTGCACATCAGACATCTCATCTACTCATGATTATTTACGTAATGTCTGAAACTAAAACCTAACATTTCTGTTGAAATTATTTCTGCCTGTTCTTCAAAACAATTCAAAAAGTCAGCTTCTAATTTGAAAAGACGTAGAATTGAAACATTTGTCCATCATAAGAAAATATGCATTTCTACATTTTATGGCATTTTTTGTCTTGATTTAAAATTGTCTGAAAACAGCTGTTTGAACAAACGTGACCTTCTATGACACTGGAAAAATGTGATCCTTTGTAACAGTGTGATATTTTGTGTTGTTGTGTAAGTTTGTAATTTCCTCATTTTAAAATCTGTTCAATCCTTAGAATGGATGGATGGATAAATTGTCAGAATAAAGAAGTGAATTTTTTACGACTGTATATCTTACCGCTTTATAGTGTTATAATCTTGATTATGAAAAAATCCAGTATCATAGAAATGATACATTTCTTTAAACAGATAATTTCTTCTAAAAGGAAGTGCATTCGTCTTTTTTTAAAGTGCTAAGGACTAATTAAGTGTGTTAATTAAAATCTGCAAGAAAAAGGCAAAAACAAACATTTCAAATCCATTTTAGCATCTCAGCAATCAAACCTATATGAATTATTATTATTCAGGTGAGAACATGCATCAAGCAGATTTTACTACCTGTTGTGGTGTTTGCTTTATCTGCAGCTTCTCCTGATGCAGAGGGCAGAAGCAACATGACATGCAGCTACTTTCTCCCACAGATGTGAATCGATGTCATTTTCATACAACTCATACAGACGGAAGGAAAACGCTACCTGCTGGGAGTTTAACATCTTCATCAGTGGCCTCTAACGTCTTCTCTTCTAGGAACACACACAGTGTTTGACACTTAGGTCTGCATGTCCATAGGACGAGTCAGATCATCACACCAGGCTGAGTGCAGCACAACACACTCAAAGCAAAAGGCCTTCTCATCCTGACTACTGCCAAATGTTTTAAAACACATGAAACTATTTAGTAGTGTATTATAGTTAAAGCACCCTCTAATAAACACATTTCCTCAGTCAAAATGGAACACAGGTAGATCTATAGACCTCATCCAGCCCAGAATGTGCAGCTCTATTTACTCTAAATGTTTCCTAAGGAGTACACATGAGGCATCACTCCACATTTAGCACAAAGATTTTAAGAAATTTCATTCACTTTATGGTTAAAGGTGCACAAAGTCCAAAATTCCACACAAGCTGCAGAGCAAAGAAAACAAAAACACACCCTGAAAGTTTTTGGTTTATTTAGTTAAACATGCTTTTTAGGTTTAAGAGGATGATACACTCACAACCCCGACATTTTAAATGCCCTGTGCTGGTTATTTAGTCACTCAGGTCGCGCATGATAACAAACACACAGTACCTTTACTTCTACCTCTCTTCTTCACCTCTCTCTTGTCCTCTACAAAGTTTAGAAGCACACAAACCGGTTAAAAGACAGACTGGATTTAGAGGTCCAAACAAACACTCGGGGTACGCTACCTTTTCTCAGCCCGTCTCTCCGGAGAGCATGGCCTTTTAACTTCTTCTCATCTGAATCGGCAGAAGGGGAGGAACGTTAATGAAAACTACCACAAACTGTAAATAAACTGCATCCTCTTCTGGTTAAATTAAATGCAAAACTTCTGGTAAAGCAAGAAAATGGATTTAAAATGTGCTAAATTAATTCTTTAACTTGTTTTGGGTTCGAAAAACTTTCTCTGCTCACAATGATAGAGGTGATCTGAGAGTGTAATGACAGCAAAGCTGAATAAATCAGGGACAACTAATCTGATAATATTAAAGCCAATATCCATCACGATAAATTACATTTTTTAATCATGTTAGAGCTACAAAACACATACATGCAGGCACACTCATGATCGATTTCACTACATCTCAGTGTGTTTTAATATTTTAATCAGTGTATAGGATAGAAATCACAGTTGGTTTAGTATCTATCAGCTTAAACTAGAACGATTAAGAATACGTGAACATGTATTTTTAAATATATTCAAGTTTTAGGACTATTTTACTGTGACAAGAAATACATAATAAGTTCATATATCAGGTAAATTCATGAGAGAAAACCTGAACGTGCTCTCACAGACTCATTTTTTCTTCTAAACGCTACAGTCACTATACTTTTACACAACTGTATACACAGTGAAACACAAAATGAACTGAACCAGAGGACCCGCTGAATCCTCAGCTGATCTCAGACTTTCCTCCTGGTCCACATGGACTTAAATTCAGTGATGGTTTGTCTGGACTGAGATGATCTGCTGCACTAGTGATTATCAGATTTAGCATTTTTACATCAAACAGAAGGCTTTTTAAAATTTGCTCTCTCATGATGGATATCTGAATCAGCAGCGCTGCTTCAGCTAGTGAAGGAGGTCAGAGGAGCAACCGGGAGTGGACAAGCCAAAAGAGGGATTTCCTCCCTCTGCATGGAGGGCACCGCCACAAACTCCTATGACCCAGAATGATCACTGAGAGGATCCAGTCTGAGGGTCTACGGTGCTGTCGGCACCCAGAGAACAAGACATCGAGGCCAGCGATGATAGCCACAAGAGCCTAAACAGATAGCGAATGCACCCACTTCCTGGACGAGGGGTCTACTACAGGTGGTATGTGGGTGGTCATTGACGGTGTAGTAACACAACAGCTTTCAGAGTTTTGCCTTTTAAAAAGGAAAAAATAAATAAATAAAAGAATTCTGTCTGAAACATCAGGTTTGTTATCCAGGTTTTTCCTTCTTTATTTAAAGACGTTACCATCAAACACATCTGCACAGTGCCGACCTCGCCCCAACGGCCAGAAGCTGTCAAACTTAACTTATAGAAAAGGTTGTTTCATTCCTTCATTTCCAGGGAATATAAGATTTCAAACTCTTGTTTTCGTTTGCGTATATAAAATTGGCCGATATTAAACTCTGAATCAGTTTATTTTCTATCTGAAGTCAATAAAAATGATTTCTTCGGACTTTACCGAGCTCAGCCTGATGAACCGAATTTGATACGTACTGCTTCTAAGACATATTGCACCACCGTTTGGTAAAAACTTTGCTCAGAACCTTGTTGTATACAACCTGAAACTAGTATTCTGCCCCCTGGTGGACACCTTATGGACTACAACGTATAACTGTACATACAGGCAAATTATTCGCTGTTTATATTACCTTAAATGCACCAAATAAAGACTTCAGATTAAAAAAGCAGACTTTCCTTGTGTCTGATGTTAAGGAAAGAAGGAGAAAGACCTTAAAAAATCAAGCCAGAGTGTTTCAGACAAAAGGTGGAGCTGCAGAACAAAAAACAATGTTTTTTTTTAATAAATTGAAGAAGGTAAATTTGTTGAAGTAGATCCCCAAATTGTTGTCTAAGATGTCCTGAAAACATGATATTGGACATATTTAGGACTTTAACAGCCCTGCTCTGTAAGTAATCCGGACATGAAGCGTGACTGACTTCACATACCTGATCATGTTTACATAAATCCATGTCTCAGCTCACGGCAGGGCTGCCAGAGAAAACGTGTAAATGTGCAGAATATTAAAAATATGTGCAAACATAAGTGTAAAAACAGTATTTGTGATATTTCGGATTTGGCCGCTGCAGTAGAAACCAGAGAAGAGAAGCTCTGCAGCACTTCCATCCTCCTCCAGCGGGACCAGCTACCCTGCGTCCCAGGCTGTTCCTCACTGGTCGGACCAGGCAGCCTCGTTACAGGCCGCTGCTGCTTCCTGCCCTCCTACTGGTTCTGGAGGTCCAGTATGACCCCTTTAACCTCCACGTCACCCGAGGAGCTCGTCTCAGCTGCCGCCTCCTTCCCCTCCTCCTCCTCCTCCTCCTCCTCGCCCCGCTCTACAGGCGAGGACACTACGTCATAAAGGAAGGTGAAGAAGCCATAGATCCAATCAGAGCCCTCCTCAGCTAAAATATTAAGAACCTCCTCGAGCGACTCGCCACTCGCACTACCTCCGCCATCTTTGGTCAGGCCTGACGGAGAGAGAGAAAGAGAGAAAAAAGGAGTGGAGGCGGTGGGAAGGGGGTGAAACACGGAGGGGTAGGGGAGGAAGGTGGTAAAGTGAATTAAAGCAAGGTTGGGAATGAGGAGAAGGGAGATGAACCAGAGGATGGATGGAGGTATGGAAGGAACAAAGGAGGAGACCAACAACAAAACCAGGGTCAAAAATAAAGGATGGTGAGAAATGAGAAGAGAGAGATAGTGAGTTAAAGGCGGGCCACTGACATCATATCAACATTTTCTCTCTGTCTCAGTCTTGTCAGCTGATTTCTGTCTCCTTTTATTACAACAGAGGCGGCTGATAACTAATTACACAAAATATATGATCTGTCATTAACAGGGAGTTCACTTAGAGATTAACCCTTTGATGCCTGAATTATTAAGAAACAGCGCCACGTTTTTTGCAAACAGTAATTTACTTTACAGAGACACATAGTGATGCTTTTTTATTTCTTAATCATATTTTACTTTTATTTTTTATGTATTTTGATAGTTTATTCAACAAGATTAATTGAGTATACTTTCCATATTTATATAATATGGATATTCTATAAAAAATGTCTATCATTTTTCTTTTCCCGTTAATCACAAAACAAAGTTTGGTTATTAAAACATATGGATGTACTCATTCATTCTACAGTCGGTGACAGTGTATTGCATGACTTACTGATGTCCCCTGAAGTGGCAAAATTACAAATTTTACATCTCTACCCATGAATAATAAACTAGAAAACAGCAGTCAACTAAGTGTCCAGTGTAGTGCACACTATGCATGAAAGGGTTAACAACTTTATGGAGGGAAACAATAACATAAACAGATTAGTTATAAATAAAAGTAAAAAGTTTGCAGAATATGATCCACAGTACAGCATAAAAAAGGCTGAAAACGGTCTGTAAGTGTGTTCTGTCCTGGTATAGGGCTAATTACCATTATCCAGTTTTAACGCATTATGACAGGATGCTGTAGAGAAACTGTTGGTGAACATGACTGCAGTCATTTACATTTAAATCCAAAGGGTTTAGCTTCATTTCATACCTTTAGGTTTTTTTATAGGTTGAGGAATTAAAGTTTTATCAGACAACTCTGATATTAGTCAAACTTTCCAGAAGAAAGAGGACGTCTCAGACTTAAACATATATGTACCATATGGATTCATAATCTAATAAAACCAACATAATTCAGGCAGTCATGGGTCACTTTTCTCTCTCTCAGACATACGGCAGTGGCAGACGTGCCATTATCACAAAGAGTGGGCATCAGATCCAGACTGATATGGGTGTGTCCTCTGCACTGATATTAGTGCAACAGCAGAGCAAACTGTTTGCAGAGAGAGGGAAACTGTTTAAGTCCTGGTTATGGAGTCCAACCAGACCGACCATCATGTTTAACCCTCAGCCTTTTCTGGTTAGAAACTATTCAACCTTCACACAGCACACAGAAAACGTTTAACATCTCCATGTGTCTCTCATGTATTCTCCAACACAAAAATGCAATATTTTAGTAAGCTGTGGAACAGACAGGACAGAGAAACATTGTCCGATCATTTTAACCGGCCTGTTGTAAACTGTTGTTTATCAGACTCAGCTGCCATCTGTCCCTCCGCCCCGCCCGCGTTTCTCTAGAGCTGGTTTCAGACTAGCATTGCAGGAGATTAGCGGTAATCGCAGTTTGCTCTTTAATCGCAGTTGTCTAGTCAAACGTATCGCTTCCTTGTAAACTTTTTATGTCCCCGCTATGTTCAGATATGGGGAAATGTTCCAGAGAAGTCGATTGCTGAAATAGGATCTGACGTCTTTGTGTTGTTGTGACTTATCAGGAACATTTCTTGTGAATTTAGTCAAAACAACATTACTAAAGCCGTTTCTGCTGTTTTGCTCCGGGGTGTAAAAACAGGTTTCACAGTTTGGGCCGCGGACCAAACTGTCCATTTTCACAAACTTTTACACAACATGCTACGTGCACATGTTATATATCAGCGGTCGGCATCTGGCGGCCCACGGGCCAAACTGGGCCGCCACCAATAATAATTAAAAAAAAACTGATTGCAAGAGCCATGTGTCATTTAGCAGACATGACACCCTTTACAGCGAAACCCCTTTAAGAACGGTTGAGATAGAGAGGAAGAGTCTTGAAGTTTCATCTATACACATCACACTGCTCTTCTAGTTCAGTTAGCCCAGTCTATGTTGGCTTCAACTTAAAAGTTGCCAGGACATCCTGGAAACTGAGGCATTAAGATGGGTCACAGTTAAAATGATCTAAACTCAGATGTAGGGCCGGGAAATTCATTAAAAACGAATCCAAACAGACCATCATGCCATCATGTTCACATTAATCGTTTTAAATATTTCTCTTAAACATATTTTAAAATATTCATTGAATGACCATATATACTGCAGTTAAACTGTGTGCTTCCTTTCACTTATTTTTAAACAAATATCTGCTCCTCTATTATAACATTATTTGCTACAACAACATCTGGTTAGCTGTGGAGGATTTTCATTTATGGTGTTCAACAACAAAAACAAATTGATTGCATGTAACCATGAATGAAATGAATAAAAGGAAAAAGAAAAAAAGGAAAAAAAACACAAATACAACTACCCTAAAAGAATTGTTAATTAATCATAATTAAAGTAACGTGCTTTCCTAGTGTTAATGGATGAATAACTTAGTAACAAGCTTTACTCTTGTTTATGTCACTTAGCAAGCTCTCTATGGGTAAAACAAACTAAGCAGCTAAAGCTTTTATTTCCTTGCAAGCTTTAATTTAGCCACAACGTAGCAGAAGCTACCAGAGAAGGACCGAACCAGTGATCTAAAGACGAGGTGAACTCAGGCATAATTCAATAAAATTCAAATTTCAATAAATCCTTGGACTACTTTTCCCTTTATGACTATCCGAGTAACACTGAAGTAACCACCATCACATTCACAATTCAAACAGCCTGAAACAACACGAGCGTGTACAGCAATCAGCAACACACTCAACAAACACGCTGCAGTCTACGGTGAGCTAAGTTAGACACTACTTCATGTTACACAGAACCAAAGAGGCAGACGTGACCTCGTGTGAATGTACGAAAAGATCCCACCGATCCCGTTTGCAGCATCGCTCATAAACCACTCAGGTTTAGAAGCTCTTATCAGCTGCTTATTTTAATGACATTGGTATGAAATAAATCGAGTTTTCTCACATCAGCATGTCTAACATGCAGTGGCTGTGCAACACTGAGCTGGTGGATGAAAGCAGCTGGAAATATCAGTGTTATAGCAGGTGTTAGACACGGAAATGGTCAGGATGCTCATTCTTTAAGGGTGGAAGTAAAACACACTTGCAAGGAAAAGAAAATGAAATGTTATTAAATGTGTTAGTGTTCACCTGAAATAACTCGTAACATCCTTTTAGCTGCACACGTCTGGCACACAAAATGAGTTAAAAGCTGGACGGAGCTCACTCGCTGCCGGGCTGGAAGCCCAGCGTGTGATTGGTTCGTAATGAGGCTGTGTTTAAACTGTAAACCACATCAGGCCGGAGTTTCAGAGTCACAGCAGAGAGAAAATCTAAATGGACTTGCCGAGCAGAACTTTAGCATCTTCCACGTCAAAATCTCCGTCTCCGTCTGTGTCGTAGGCCGTCAGTTTGCCTGGAAGAAGAAGAAGATGAGGAGAGGAAGGCTGAGGGGTTTTTCTTCTCTAAAATGGATCAAGTCAGTTTCTTTACTTGAAGTTGTTTCCTTTTCTGTAATAAGTCAGTTTAATTACAAAATCCTGCCTCAGCTCGCCTCTGAATTTAGTGATAATAAGATGCTACATACAACCGGATCTAGGATTATTATTGTGGTGGTCGTGATGGTAATGATGATAATGATGAAGAATGTCAATAACAGCATATCATCACTATCTATGTTGCCAACTTGCTACATAAAAAGAAAAAAACTAGGTAGCATAGCCATCCCAAGAGGACAAACACAAGATTGGATAATCTGAGAAACGGTCTCTGGAAGAACTGTGAATGTTATCTGAACAAACAAAAGCAGGGATTTTGTTGGTTTTGTTGTTTACTGTACAACAGCCCATCTGCAGACTTGTGTACTAGTCCAGTAACCCCAGTAAGACAGCAGAGGAGGTCAGCACAGTCAGATACAGCAGGTCTGCATCCAAACCTTCTGAAAATGCCTCCACTGACAAGATACAGAGATCTACGCTACATCCACATAGAAACAAAACCCATTTTATTTTTTAAAAAAGATTTCTGTAAAGATAGAGCAGTTCTAAAAAATGTGTGTGTACACAGAAGCACTGAAAATGCTGCAGTAAATATGCAAGGCCTGTGTGTTGTGCTGCAACACCTACAAACATGCATCACAACAGAGAAGAGGACATGAAGCATGCACACAGTTCATCTCTTTTTCCCTCAGACATACATCTTTATTTTTCCCCAACAGTTTGTTGGCACTGCCTTCTGCGTTCTCTATGTTCTGTTTGTTTGTTGCAACAAAGAATAAAAGAATAATGAAAAAATAAAAAGAAGCATTTTTGGATTGTAAACACAAACAAAAGGGCTTCATTTCCAGATAAATTCCCTTTCGGATTCAGACTCAGGTTCCACTGGTTCCAATCCCTCATACCTATACTTGTTTGTGTCTGCATAGACAGTAGAGAAGCTTCTGTGGATACAGCCACATACATTACAAGAATTTAGTGTTTATCTCCAAACTTGATTTTAGGGAAAAGCCACATCTGCAGAACTGAAACTGCAGACTGCAGAAACTAGGGATATATCTCAACTGAATCCAGCCACAAAGCTTATAAAATAAGCATAAACTCTTAAAAAACCACTCTTACTGTATCTTTTAACATCCGCATCCCCCTGCTGGTCATTAGCTAGAATGCAGCCGACACTGCCACATATTCCACCGAGCTCTAAGCACTGCTGTACCGAAAAGATGAGCCCTGATCTCATATCTTATGTGGTTAATTTTGCCACACACCATAAAACGTTTCCACTGATGAGAAAAAATGTAATCATGCTAGATGAGTTCTGTCTGCACCAAAACTAAAGCCTGTTCATGCAAAGAAAATGAAAAAAATGATACTTTTCCTGTTTAAACTCAACCCCACTGATCGATACGATTGATACAAACTATAAAATGCAGCATATGCACAGGCCAAACTGCATGGAGGAGGACAGAATTCATTGAATATAGTGGCTGTAGGAAGAGGAAGGATGTGGTGACAGCTATCACGACTGTCAGATTACAAACAGATTACAAAGCAGATGGCTCAAGTAACAAAAAACCCACAACTTCAGAGTCCAGTCAAAGCTCGGGCCGAATGCACGGGGATCAAACCACTTTTAGTTTACAGCACATTTACAACACATTAGCATGAAACATCTTTATACCTCAGGTTGTAACAGATGCTTGCAGTCACAGAGTAAAACTGAGGTTTTCTTTAACAGTTTAGCAATAGTTTCTGTATGAGACATGTTTGAGCCAGAAAACAGAAATGAGCCGCAGCTTCATCTTTAATGTTAATAGCTGACATGGACTGGGTTAAATGTTGACTACTGAGCATTTCCCTTACTTTTCTCACTTTAAAAAGAGAAACCACAATGACATGAGCATTAATGTGTTTTACTCTAGCTTCCCCTTTTTAAACGCTGCAGCTCTGATCCTCTGACAGTCTTGTGGCCAGACTCACACTTTAAATTCCAATTTAATGTCATCTGTCAGTAAAATCCCTGCTTTCAATCCCATTTCCTCAAAACCAACATTAAAATAAACCAGAGCCGCGTTAATGACCTCAGTGAACGTGACACCGTGTGGATAATAGTAACGTACTGCTGAGAGCTGAAGCTTTGGCTACATTTACACCTCTGTCATACTTCACAGGAAGCTGTTTGCTCACAGATCACAGCTTCTCTGTGAAGTCTGCTTTACATTCACAGCCATCACAGTTCACAGGTATCCGATGGGAAACACAATGATAGGATGGATGGAGTTTCAGCTTATATCTGCACCGTACCTTGTAGAACTTCAGAAAAGTTCATGCGAAACTCCTGAGCTCTGGCTGCATGCGGAGGAGAGGAGGAAGAGAAGGAGGGATGAAGACAGACAGGCCAGGAGAGGTTAGAGCACTGCAGGACCAACATTTTAATCATCACAAAAGAGCTACATCTAAATCTGCAACATAACCTTGTGATGTGTTCTGGAGAGAAAATAAACATCTTTTTAGTCTTTTTGTGCATTTATCTTTTGAAACATGGTCAAACATTAACAGATGTGCAGAAATAAAAGTAAAAACAAGTTGTCTTATTTTAGAACTTATCCAATACATGATTCTCTTTATTCTTCAACCCTCTTATACCCCTTTCACACTGGTCAAAAAACCCGTTTAAACCCGCGTACAATGGGCTTTTGGTGCCGATGTGAAAGGCT
>JAVQJG010039364.1:0-13357 GCA_036024015.1 Craterocephalus amniculus | reverse complement strand
TTAGATTGACCACAAGAACAACAAACATCTGTAGCCATAGTCACACATGAATTATTCTCTGGAGGAAAGTTTATAATCCTTCCCATTGTTTCAGCTGACAGCTCTCTTGTTGGGCCCATGTTTCCCATCAATCAGTGGGATACTAAAATTATTTTGCTGTTCTGAATCCCTGTGTCAGTTAACAAAATCAACAAGCAAATTAAAGTCATCCCCTGAAATAGCATTTGGTACATGCATTCACACAGATAATGCACAGATAGAGAGTGTAACTATTTTTTTTCTCCACAAAATTACAAGAATCTTGGCTTCCTCACTTATCCAGTCTGTGCAGGCAAATGTCTGAAGCTACTCCGAGCACAAAAGCTGCCAGAACTGTGAGAGATGCCAAGCTATAGTGAGAGGCAAGCATCAGAGCCTGGAAACTCAATTTAAAGCCCTGGCCTACAGCTGTTTCAAATTGGCTCCCACTGATGCTAATTGCAGCAAACCCTATTTCATAGCAATTCTTTCGAACAATATTTGTTTAGCGATTCCTGTTTATTGGATAATTTATTGTGAAAAGACAGAGGAGAAAACGAGCAACCAGGGTGCTATTGTTGATTGCAAGCAACATCAGTTACGTGGTTTAGGTTTTGAAAAGTCTATAGAGAAGCATTTCAGCCATCTTTCAAGGGCTTCTCTAATGTTTAGCAGCACACAAGCAGCTAAAGACTCACAGATGCAACAGAATGTCGCCCAAAACCTTCATCATCTTCATAAAGACATTGCTATACATCGCCAGAGAATAACTTTTATACTGATTCAGTTTGCAATCATAAAATATTTATCTAGTTTTTACTTTGTTATTATTCTTTTTCAAATTTTGACTGAGCTGAGGCAGACTGGTGACATTCATTTCTACAGGACTAGTCCAATCAGAGTAGACTGGAATTTTGGGGTATGATGAGTAACCACTCTTTTACCTGCAGAAGACAGCAGTCAGAAACAACTCCTGGTAGACAAGTCAAGCAAAATGCTAGGCAGAAAGCATCCTTGAAAAGTGAAGATCTTTTCACCATCTAAAAAGAAACTTTAACCTAAAAAAATAAGAGTAAGAGACTCCAATGTTTTAGATTTTAACTCTTCATCATTTTTGTATCAAACTATTGGTTACTTTGTCACTACACTTCATCTGTTGCTAGTGGTGTAGTAGTCAGGTATCGCTTCTTTCAGCAGCTTTTTTTTTTCCAGTCTGAGAGCAATGATAACTTTGCACTATCCCACTTTGAAAGGAAAAAAACATATCCCCGTATTTTCTATTTTTAATGAAAAGCATACAGTACAAGTGCAGAGACAAATGGATTTTCATGGAGACTTTAAACAAAATATTTCCCCTGAGAAAGGGTAACTTAGCAAAATAATCAAAGACCTCAGAAAACGATAGATGGAGGGACATACTCAGTCAACTGTATTTTATGAAGCTGTTGAATTTTTTTTAACAGGGAAACTGTTTTGCAGCAGAACATGAAGAATGTCCCAGCTTTCAAACATGGTGTTGACAGACCTGTAAATGAAAGTCTCAGCTCTGGCTATCTCTGTAATCTTTACCTACGTGGAGTTCACTGAAGATTGATCTATTTGGCCTTCACAATTTTAAATATAGATTTTCTGGGCTAAAATGACAGATAGTCCTGGATTAAGTTAACACCCTCAGGATCAAGATCTCTGAACTGGATCTTGTTGCATTTGTTGCAGAAGATCAACTATCACCATTTTACTAATGGGTTTCCAAGCAGGAATGTGGCATTCATTTCTAGTTGAATTAAGTTGAACATTTTCCAAACAAGTTTAATTACATCACCATGACTTAGTCATTGCTATGAGGCTGCTATTTACTCTCTAATTTATAGTTTGGAGTTGGCAGAATCAAAGAGTGTCTATTTATGCTTGAGTTCTCCTGCTGGCCTTGTGAAGAGGATAGGGAGAATTACGGTATTTCAGAGCTCTCCCATCTGTCTCCATAGAGCCCAAGGTTGTTTAATTTGGCCTTAAGGTTGTAAAGCTGTTACTCACTGAATTTGAGGATATATCAGGTTAAAAGTTTTGAAAATAGCTTTGGGGCTTGTAGAGTTAATCTATGTTGCTGTATCCCAACCTTAAAGCTTATTTTGCTGCATTTTATGGCTACAACTATGCTGATGGTGTGTTAGGCTCTGACTGTGTCCAAAATGCAACTGACCTTCAACTCCATGATGTGACATAATGCCTTCTAGTATTCATACTTAGTGAGCACCAAAGCAACTGCAGTGGCTCCGATAACATGCATCCCCTGTTTGCAGGCATGACTTTGGGTAACCAAGCCATAAGCACATTCCAGAGTCTGCCCTTTCAGTTGGTCAAAGCTATGGTGGACAGATTCACATTCTCCGTCTTTATCTCTGTCTCTCTCTCCCTCTCTCTGTCCACCTTTTGCATGTGTAACAGGTGGTATTAGATGCTTGATTATGGACAACAGCAGTCAAGTGGGAAACCATCTGTTTCACAGCTTGCTGGTGGGCTGTTTAACCTGGCTGTCTTGTCTCTTAGAGCTCAACTCCCTCAATAGAGCTTTTTCTTAAAGGAAACGTTTAAAACTTGAAAACAGGAGCAACTAGTTTGGCTGTTTTGTGTATCCTAAACCCAAAAAAAAAATACGTGGTCAAAAGAATAAACACCCTAAATATGATGTGGTTTTGGTTGGTACAGAGCGCTCTTAGTCTTAATAAGAAACTGCATCACTTTTCCCAGTAGACATCATGAATATAAATGTGATTGTTCCTTTAAATGCCAGGGCCTTTTTTTCCTGACATGCAAGCATGTGTCATGAATTTCATTATCTGCCCAAGCCTGCAAAGGTTCATAGAGTCAATGTTCATGTCTTTGTGCAGTCCATAATTTTCTTTGAGCATCTGCACAGCATGTCCCAGAACATTAAAACTCATCATGTTTCCTGGGGCGTGGGGTATTTAAAGAAAAGGGGGAAAAAAAGAAGCTTGAAACGGGTGCTTATAGCTAGGGCTGTCACGATTAGGAATTTCTGGAGACGATTAATTGTCAGACAAAAAATTGCGATGACGAATATATTGTCTCTTTTTTCTTTATTCTACAACTACAAAATACGAAAAAAAACTACTACAACATTGAATTTCTCGTTGGAATTAAAGTATTTCTCATTTAATTTCAACTGTAGTATAATTAGCTTAAATAATTCACATTCTGTACTGTAGCCTACTCTTTGATGAATGAGACCAAAATAATGAATTCCTGAACGTCGAAAAATAGACAAAGACATAATTTAACTTATCCATTTCTGAAATGGGTTTATTGTTAATTATCTGCTGCAGCAGTGCTGGCAGAAACGCCATATCATTGCTGCCTCTCCACGGAGACGCCAGTAATGACTTGCGTGGAAAATGATCAGACTGTGCAGCTCATCTAACAGCGGCGTATAAAGACTGATCACTGCATGGAATCAGTGGATTGTAGATTTTTTTTTTGAAGCACTGAAAAAACTCCGCCTGGCGGAGTTTATTGACCGTTACCAGCCTACCGCTGTCTGTAGATCCAGAAAGTAAACCACGACCCGGCGCGTTTCCCTATGCTGGAGTATAAACACAGCTGGGTCTGTAGCCTCTGCGGGTCCCGCCGCACGCGCGAGTAAACCGAGCTTTTGGCTATGACAGCATTAAGTGACATGGCGATGTAAAGCGTTATACTATCTGTATGTGTGCGCCATCTTACACTGACTGTTTATATTAGCGCAGCGTTGTCCGAAAGCTTCCCCTGGACCCAGCTGACGGGATGCAACAGCTGCGGTTGTTCCGACTGGTCACTGTGCTGGTGTGGTCTGTCGAAGTTCGGCTGTGGATGGTGGCTCTGCAGATGTTGCTTCAGATTTGTAGTGTTAGCGGGTTTCACCGGGACTGTTTAATGGCAAAGTTTACAAATTGCTTCCTCTGGGTTACTGGGCTCCACTTTACCATTCGGCTTAAAACCAGAATGTATCCACAGCCGTGCCGTGTTTGTGGCTTCTGACCCAAATCATATCTTCACGCTCCTATGTTAGCCTCGCTAGCCATCACACCACAGCTGTGTGCTCACACGTTGCCACTGACCCCTCGCACAGGACAGCTGCATCATATCTGACGTTTTAATGCTGGATAAGCGGTAATCGCGCATAAGAAAAATATTCGCGATTGACGAATATTGTAATAATTGTGACAGCCGTACTTACATGAATGACTTTGTATGAGCTATCCAATCACTTTCTTTAGTGTGACAGAGGAGACAATATTTGACCGATTATGAAATTCCTATATGGTTTTAATCTGAAAAAAGAGAGACGAGTAACACATGTTCAAAATCAGAATGTACTATTCTATGACTGAAGTATTCACTTCCTGAGCATCAACCCTGCAGGAGTCTGGGGCCACAAAAGCACTAAGCTGCTTAGTAGTTTGACTAGACAACACAAAGTCCGCGTACTTGTGCGCACGCGTGTGTGTGTGTGTGTGCGTGTTTCTAAGCGATAGAGACCAGAGTTGTTCATACAGCTGACAGTGCAATGTAAAGAAGGGATTGGATGGTAGTTAACATTAACACGACATAAAACCTGAACCAGACACTGCCCTTGTCTGCGCCACTGTTCTCCTCAATTTCACAATCCAGATTTCTTCAAGAAAACAAACAGCTGAAAGATATGCTTAATGGGAAACTAATGATACTGGTATATTTTTCATAGACATACTTTTAATGCATAGGTAAATATTTAACTTCAGAGGAATCACAGCTGCCTGACCACAAAGAGCCCCTTTTAAGACCTGCAGGCAACTGAGCTGACAGAAAAGAGCCATGATTTTCAGGAGTGAGCAGAACTGTCTGAGTGGTTCAAAAATAGCCATTTGACCAAAGAGGCCATCCTCTAAACTATTACGTAACCAAGTCAATCTCTGTGACTTCTGCACCTGCTTGAGATACCTGAACTTCTTCTACTGCATCACAAGAACAGTTTCGAAGGAACACATAAAGCTTGAGGAAAAAATACTAACTCAGCTCATGACTGGTTGCATATGACTGCCAAAGAGTGCACAAACACACTGACAGATAAATATGCAGTTATCTAGGCTTTGTGCTCAGAGGGAATATGATCATCCATAAATGAGAAAAGAGTTCAAGGTCCTATCAATGGATCAACTTATCAAAATAAAATGTAAGGGAAGTGGAGGGTGATATACAACACATGTGATGGACTACACAGTCCATTTCTTCTAAATTACATGAATGCTTTGAATTAATTTGCAAAAATTACTTAGATAAGACTATATCTTTTTATTTTTTTAAAGAATGACAAAAGTTGACAATACTTAATTAGGCTTTTTTTCTTTAGAGTATCTCAACTGAACTCAGCGTCATTACAGAGTAGCTCAACTTTGTAAAGAGGGTGCCTTAAGTGACACAATACTAAAGAAAAAAGTGGTCAGGACTTTGGCTTTGAAGAACAGTATTTCCAAATAGTTAAAAGACAAGATTTGATATTGTAAGTATTATTCAAGTTATTTGTAAGATGAAAATAAAATGATCAAATACATTTCTTATTCAGTATCATTGCAAACTGCATAGTTCTGGACTTTCTTAAAATGTGTCAGAATCTCAACCTAAAAACACATTTGAGGAAGTCACACTGGACTTTCATAACTCTGACCTTGTGAATTGAAGAGATTGTCTTTTTCTCCATCAATAAATACAGTCAAAATTCTGCACAAACTCAATCTTATAATGCACAAGAACATGTGCAGTATAACAAGGACTCATTACACTGATAATATCACCTAGATCAACAGGCACACACTTATCCACAGTTTATTCAATGTTGTCCATAAAGATGAAATCATGTGGCAGATTTTTCTGTCTGAACATAGTCAGGGCTGCTTTAAACAACGTGACAGCTTTGAATTATTTTGTCCTGGTCTGTCTATGATATGATTATTTCATCTATGTGTAGTGCAGAAAACAGTCATATGACTGTCCATGAACATTGCTAAGCCCATACGTGATGATCAGATTTAATTTAGACACTGATGAAAAATAATGAAATGATAAAATCATTCTACTCAAATCCAAATCTAACAATTTGTACACCTCTCATATTTTACAGATAGTACAATATTTTTTAAGTTTTGACTGTGAAATAAAAAAATAAGAACAAGATGACTAAGCCTCTATTAGGCATCAATATCACATTGTGACGTCAGCTGTTACTCATTTCTTCTGACTCAAACACTGTCATGCTCAGTTAGCCGAGCAAAAATGGGAAGGTGTGACACCGATTCAGTTTCAATCTTTAATTCTGTTAAATGCTTGAAATATACTATCACAGTCATAAAGTCAATCTATCAAAAACAAGAAAATAAAATCATCACAAGTCATTGATCTTGGTTATGTCTAATATTTTGTCATTAAAAAATGTGATAAGCTGCAGAGCAGTAATCCTGATGGCTGATCTCAGGTCAGAAAGGTACCTCCTTATATGAACCAAACGACAAAGCGATATTTGCTTACAAAGCACCTGGTTTAATCAGATTGTTTCATCTAACAAGCAGCTCTTCATATTTTATAAGGTTTGTTCAATCAATGATGTCTTGCAGTTCAAAGTTCACTCAGCCTTTGATATCAATGATAGTCAAGATTAGAAAGTGAACATCAAAATCTGTAGTGACAGATGCCAAGAACTGTACCAACGGGTTTCATTTAACACTTAAATTGGTGAGCAACGTACTTCAAGGGCCAATCTATGATTGCACAGACACACCAATCCACACCCTTCTCAGTCCCCAGAGATGAGCACTGCTTTTCCAAAACAGATGGACTAAATGTGCAGTCCTCCACAAAAAAGGTAACTAAGCATTAGCTATGCACTGATCAATTGCTGATTGAGATATACTAACCCAAAAAAGCCAATTATGACCAATTTCGTAAAAAGATGCACATGTAAAAAAGAAGGGAAAAAAATACATATTTTTCAACAATACATTCTGCATTTTTCACAGAGCAACAGACAGAACCAACACAACAAAGATCAGCCCACAGCTTATAATTGAAATATTCCTGAAAACCCAACTCATAGAGCCTTTATCAAAGCACAGCAACTGGCTGCACCTCACAAACTGGAGAGAAATAAAATCATAAGAGATACACTGAACCCTGGAAGACATTTTCGATTGCAACTTAATGAGTTTAAAGCTTGAAAGTCTTAAAACCCACAATCTGACATATCTAATATTCCTGCTTTAAACATTAGTCCGATAAAGGCTGATCAAGAGAAGACAAACAGATTATTAATTTAAACAAGTCAGGGAAGAAGCAGGGGAGTGCAACAGAGTGGGAGAAGAGATGATTCTGTCATATCTTTAGAAACTTTGTTTTATTATTTAGCACTTATTATCAAGGGCAATTCAATTTAAAAGAAGTTAGGTTAATTATTTGGCGTCAATGCAACAACTAAAAACACAAAGTACTACAAAGAAGGTCAACGATGAAGCAAGTAAAACAGTTCACAGCTCTCAGGATAATAATTAGCAAAAAGGAAAAGCAGTCTTCTTGATTTTTTCACTTTATGCGACTGCAAGGGAGACAAAATATATTTCATAATCTGTTTTGAGTTGAAAAAAAATCCTTACTGTATTGTTAGTGCAATAGAAATTTCTCAACAGGTGTTGATGTTTAAAGTATGTTTGATTTTCATTATATATGAATAAAACATGGGAAGAAAAAAATGCTGTTACAGATTTTGGTTATCTTGTGAAATTATAAGAAGCACGTTGTACTTGACTACCAATTCACAGATTAATTTCACAATTAATGATAATTTTCCATTAATTAAAAAACACTTAACTTACAATATTGCTGAGGATGGTTACTAAATACGTTTGGCAGTAATTATAACAGCAGGGGACTTTGACCCTGATTAGAGCACACTCAGCAGACAATTTGCTTACTATTTTACATTCATCTACAAATACATGCAATGCCATAGACTATTATTAAATACTGCTTTTGTAAAATTATTTTTTGTAAACATCAAAATCTGGACAGTTTTCTTCGATATCAATAAACAATATTGATTTCTTGATCTCCACCCTAAAAACAATACCTCGACCCGATTAGCAATATGCTTGAAAACCACATTAAATAACTACTATATATTCCTTGGGAGAACATATGCGAGATAAACATCTGGCTCGGGTTGCCTGTTTCTTAGCTTCTAGGGACACAAGGGCAAAGTTGCAGCAATGGCTCAGCAACGCCCTTTCCGGCTAAGTTAGCTTAGCACTGTAAAGCGGAGCTGTCAGTTTATTTCACAGCATCAACATCAACATTACAAAACGCAAATAAGCAGTTATTTAATGGAAAGTAGCAGCTAATATATACTGCACATTATACAGAAAATAATACATGTAATTTGCAAACTGACATTAAGAAATTAGACTAGTAACAAGTCTGACAAACGTGCTGGTTACTCCCAGTATGAAAGAAGCACGATTAACACTATTACATTTATAAGGTTTCCAATAAAATAAATAAGGTCGGTCTTTACATTTTTTAAAAATGTACATTTGGCTATGACAGCACCTGAGCTAGCATGACCAGCTACTGCACCACGTTAGCTAGACTACGCTGAACTTCCATAAATAGGCGTAGCTAGCATTAGCCGAATGTCCAGCAAAGCTTCAAAACAAGTGGCGCGATGCAAGCTAGGCGTTCATCGTGGAGCGCAGGAACAGTTTTGAAATAACTATTTCATTTAGTACACCTGTGAAATATAACAACGATGTCTTATCAACACTGGGTTTCTACGTTATTGGTCTTAACAATGACAACTTTGCTTCTTAGCTTAGCTATCGGCCTCTCCGCCATTTTGAGATCGGAACGGGTAAGCGCAGACACTGCAGCCAATTCGTCGTCAAAATAACAAGTCTTACTAAGTACCAAAACAGAGAGAAAGACTACTGTATAATATTTTAACTTACCCTTTGAACCGTGATATATCTCATATTCCCCTGACAGGTCTGGTCATGTATTGGGAAACTGGTTCGGACGCGAAACCGTGACTTTTCACATCACCCGGCACGGACGGGCAGATTTTCTTCTCTCTTGGTACCACCGCATTCGCCCGGCCACAGCTAACGGTCGCGATTCAACGTCGGCGGCGCGCACGTCGAGGTGGGCGGTGGCGCGCGCCATGACATTTCACACGCTTGTATTTAAAGAAAAATACACTAAAAACTTGAATTACATGAGGTTATTATTCTGTTCACAAGCCAAGTGGTTTTGATGTGAATATTTTATTTGTTGCTTGGTTTTAAACAGAATAGACAATCCCCTGTTTAATGATTGTAATATCTGGAAGCAGGCAATGTTAATTATACACAAGTGATCAGTTGGAGGTAAGACTTGTGCTGATCTTACTCAAGGGCTAATCATGCACCTGCTGCACAGATGGTGAACAGAACAAGACAGTACTGGTTTACAGGGAATCAAGATTACGTAATAAGATTACAACCAAGTACAACAACAAAAACAAAACATAAACATAACATGGGAAGGTGGTGGGTGGGAATGGGGGATGGATGTTAAATTATTACAACAAAAGTACAAATAAAATTCTTATATTTTATGGTACACCTGTAGATGTGTATGCCAGTATGTCTATATAGCCTTTGAGCTATATTTAGAAGTGAAATGTGGTGTGAAGAGTTCATAAATACTGATTACATTTAATTCTGCTCTAAACAGTTTAGCCTTTCAGTGTTGTTCCTTTTATTATTGTTGTTTTCATATATTTAGGTTTAATAAACATTTGCTATTTGCATTGTATAAAATACACACATTGCTGCTGTTTTTCATAATGTTGGTTTTTTTTTTTTCATTCAAGCTAAATGTGTCTTCAATAAAATTACAATTATTTCCTGCAAATGTGGTTAGTATAAGTTGGTGTTGAGTTTACTGTGCATGGTTGTCAGTGTTTGATGTTAAATTAACTTAAACCACCCTTTTGAGTTGCTCCTGCAGGATGAAGACAGTTGTCCCTCACTACTAAGGGTCATAATGTAAACTGAAGTGTAAAAGGCTACTTCCACATACCCTAAGATGATTGTTTCAATATTCAGGTACAGAAAAATCATAATCAATTCATTTTAGCCTGAGAAATGCTTATGGCACAAGTGTGAAACCCAGTGGACACATGGAGGATTGCAAGGATGTGCAACATAATCTTATAATTTCTGAGACTTGTACTTTTATTACACTGTTGCTTTATTTTTCTCTCAGGATAAACAGTTTGAAACATACAGTATTTTTCCACTCTTCCACAGTATCCCTGTAAATAGTATCTGGTGTGAATAATTATTTTTTCTGTTAAAAAAAACACATTTGCCATCAAAGTAACAGATAGTTCATTCATGGATGTCATATTTTAGTTAAATCTGTAATATTCAGTCTTTAAGAAACATTAGAATCAGCTCATCTTGTAAAATGAGCTCATCTATGTAAATAAACTAAAAACAACAACTATTAATCAGCTTTTATTTAACACTACTTTTCCATGGGCATTTTCACAGAATCCACAGACGTCCTACTGTGATGGCCCCTTTATTCCACAGATCAGGATTGCCACCCTTTGACGACAGTTTTCAAGCATTTTTGCTATAATAGTCGATTTTCAAGCTCTTTAATTTGAACTTTATCTTTTCCTCTCAGTTCAGTCCTCAAGTCCGCGAGCTCTTTTGCACTACAAAGGAAAACACAATAAAGACAGCATGAATGAAGAAGTCAGTAAGAAAACGTAGCTTTTATTGCAGGACTTTATGTGCGTTGCGACATTAATGATTAGTTTGATTCTGTGACGTGGAAAACTTCACCTGAGGGGGATGAAAATGATCCCACATGTCAGGTTGAGCTGCTGAACCACAGAAGGAAGGCTTGGTGTGGAAAACTGAGGAAAGAAGTAAAAGCTTTCAACTATTATACGTCTGAATCGTTGTTTGAACCCCTTTGTTCATATTCTCAAATTAACTATACAAACCTTTGGAGGCGGGATACAGGCACTTGGTGCGTCACTGTACAGATGATTGATGGCTTTTTGAAGGATCACAGCCTGCTCAGTCAGGCTCTTCAGGTACTCTGAGCTTTCCTTCGTGTAGTTGTGGTCCTCACCGACCTTCATATGGACAACAATGAAGTCTGTCATTTAAAAAATTCAAACATAATGCATGAAATAAACAACAGCAGACACACCTGGCTCTTATATATGGAATAAGCTTCTTTTTCGTGTTGCAGGGCTAAACGAAACTCCCCTTTAGTCTCGTAGACGGTGGCAAGCTGATGGTGGCTGGGAAGAAAAGAGACATGGCGACATGAAATGAAGAAGAAAAGGAACCTGAAGAGGAACATGATGGCAAAGTGTCTTACCAACCTGTGTGCACACTTCAGGGATTTAGTACTGTGATACTTTGATGTTAAAATGAAGGCATTCTGTAGGAACTTAAGAGAAAGCTCATACTCCATCAGTCCACAGAGTATTAAACCCAGCATACTCTGTCAAGGTGGAGCACAAATAAAGGTGAGGAGTGCCAATTCATTAGAACTCTTTATGACTCATTCATAGGAATATTTTCACAAGTTTCATTCCTTATAAACCTTGAAACAACCCATAAATGGAGATTTTCTCTCTCATTGCTAACTTTGATGGCTGCCTCTCTTGGCCAGGATGCACATATATAAGAGATTCGAGTATAGAATATATAAAAGATCTTTTAGGGTTTTTCCCTTCTATTATGTCACTGACTACTTTATTTAGTTGAAAGAGACAGACCATAAGCTTTCGTCCTTTCAACTTGTAACTGATGGCAATGCACAAGAAGAGATGTTAGGGATGTTTTTAAATGGAAACTATTCCCTGCATTACTAAACAATGATCCCCCCTATTTTTTTTTGTTTGTTTGATTTGTTGAACTCTTTAGTTGACATTGAATCCATTTCAATACATGAAATGATACATGAAAACCTCAAATGAAACTGAATGTGTAATCTTAATCACAGCTCAGCTCTTAACAACACATCTGACTGAAACGGGGCATATTTTTAGATGTTTTATTCAATCTTATTTTATTCTATTTTCTAATTTAATATTTATATTTTGGATACAAACCACTAGTGGATGTTTCCTTTTTAATGTCTATGCACCTTACTGTGGCAGCTGTTTTTTTAAATCTCATCTTGCCTTGGCAAGATGAAAATAAAAAATGTTTAAAGTTTCAAATGATCATCAAGTACAGCTAAACAAATTTGCCTAAATCAGTTTGCAGCTGACTGTTATACACAATACATCCATGAGAATTACAGAAACCTTTTGAAATGCTTACGTCCAGCAGTGCAACTTGTGGATGATCGTCTCCACTGACAAGCAAAGTGAGGTACCGAGCACGGTACAGCAGCTGTAGGGAAGTTGAGTGGCATCCTCCAGCAAAGCAGTACAGGGCCAGATAAGTCTGGATCACACAAAGTTAAATGTTAAGAAACTATAATGCACTGAAATCCAATCCCTTCTTTTTGGATTGAAAAGTTAAATAACTTACATAGTCTTGTATGGTCTGTGGATGGTCTATACCTTTTATTCTCTCAGAATTCATCACAGCCTTTTCCTGGTAGCTGAGGGCCTGGGAATTCATGCACAAAAAAGCACTACCTCATCATGTCTGTTGTTTTACATTATGTGCTAATTAGATGCCACATTTAACAGCCAGAGATGCAACTGATGACACAGAAGTGTTGAAACAGGATAGAGGTAATGACAGCGTCATAGAAAGGAGTCATAATGAATATTTACGTCTGCATTTTCCCCCAAGACATAGCTGAGCCGACCCAAGAGACGCAGACACATGCACACGTCCTCATGCAGAACCCCGCACACGCTGCTGAAAAGAGCCAGAGCCTGGCTGATCAAGTCAAAGGCGTCTCTGAGAAGCCCTGAAAAGTGAACACAAAGCATCCACTGAGTGTGCACAGGTGTTTTTAGAATTTCATTTAACCTTTTTTTATTTATAACCAGGAAAATCCCTTGAGGTTAAGAACCTCTTTTTCAAGGGAGTCCCGGCCAAGTGGCAGCAACCGTTACAATGAAATGACACTATAGCTACAAATTAAACAATTAAAAACAACTACAATTCTATGGAGAGAAAAAAGTATCATATCATTTGTGTGTGTGTAATACATGAGTTGTAATCTGTGTAAACTAATTTGTGTGTAACTTTGGGTAGTTGTATGTGTAATACATGATTTGTAA
>JAVQJG010039363.1:0-18610 GCA_036024015.1 Craterocephalus amniculus | reverse complement strand
CCATCCATTTTCTGATCCACTTAATCCAAGTGGGTCGCGGGTGTGCTGGAGCCTATCCCAGCTATCAACGGGCGAGAGGCGGGGTACACCCTGGACAGGTCGCCAGTCTGTCGCAGGGCCGACATGGAGAGACAACCATGGAGACAACCATTCACACACACTCTAGGGAGAATTTTGCACTAACATGCATGGTCTTTGGACAGTGGGAGGAAGCCGGAGTACCCGGTGAGAACATGCAAACTCCACACAGGAAGGCCACAGTTTCAAACCCCTCCTCAGCCGGAATCTGGCTCCGACCGACTTGGGACTCGAACCGTGAGGCCGCAGTGCTAACCACTACACCACCGTGCAGTGGAGACATGTCTTTGTGAAGACCAAATCACAGGTAAAACTGGTTGTTTTTCATATATTTTGCAATATCACATCAAATTCTCATAGCTTTAAGATTAGTTTCAGATGTCCCCAAGCATGCAAACAATCCCTGCAAAGTACAAGCCAGGAACCTAACATTGCCTCTTCTATGCTTCCTCATATGTGGAACTAAAAAGGCCAAATGTCTACATTTTTGCCAACATTCACACTTGCCTCAGGTATGATACTCTCTTGTGACCAAAGGAAATGAGGTATGACCTGGTCTGTGCAACAACCCACTCAACAGTTTGAGGGAGCCCAACAGGACTTAGCTTTTATGTTTTTCATGTCTTTTTGGTTTTCCTTCATTTGCCCTGCTGTGACTCCAGTAGTCTGAAGTCCTGAGGCTATAACAATAGACAGTCCAAGATGTCATGCCCCCAAGGCCTGACTAGTTGACCCTGGTAATGTCTGAGCTTCATAAAACAACATGATGTATCTGAAAAAGTAGAAAGGGGAGAAGGAGCTGCTAGGCTGCGAGGTAGGTTACAAAAAGTACAAGAGAACAGAGAAATCGAGTGCTACACGACAGATAGGGGAGAGAAAGGATGAAAGCTAGTTCTATGAACAACCCGCTGATGAAACAGAGCAAAAAAAAAGATAAAGGGGATAAGGGAGTCGAACAGCAGTTCAAACAATAGTCAAAAAGCAGAAGAGCATAAAAGTCGGCACTAAAGGAGCAGATGACAAATTAATCAGACAGCATACAGGGGCACAAGGAGATGGGGGAAACCCAAAAATAAATAAAATGTCAGATTCAATTCATCTCTCAAATGAAGGGGGAATTAAAACCGAAGAAGAAAGGTTCGCTCCTCTATGTTTTACCATTCCTAAAACCCAATCAAACTTAAAAAGACCAATGTGTAGAACAGAACAAAACACCAGGGGGTTACATCAAGCGCTCGACTAAATTCAAAAAGAGCTACTGAGGGAGAATAACTGACACAATTAAGAGTGTAACTGTCACCACAGCCAATAAACCCAGTGCCACCCACACATGGCCAACAGACCTTTCATAAAGAGGGATGAAGGACTGCTAATTCCCCTGCAAATGAACAAATGCCGTTCCAATGCAGAAGAAACATAAGACATGTAGAAAAATCATATTTTCTCAATCTGTTTGCGTCTCATTTGCATCCAAAGATAAAATCTAGCATTTAAATACAACCTTGGTGACATGCAACCCAAGTGCAGCCAATTTCACAACCCACATATGCACGGAGTAAAAGAAGGATGTGTGAAACTTAGGACCAGTCGCAGGTCAATGCATACCCTCACTCAATAAAATACAAGCAAATTTAATGACCTCTCAGGCTCCTCTTCGCTGGCATTTCCTCCTCCATTCCTTAATCTTTTACAGCTATCATTCCCCCTACCTTCATCTCTTTTTCCTCCCACTATACCTGCTCTCCAGCGCTCCAACGCTCAGTTTTTCATTCTTAATCTACTTCTATGCCTCCATCTTTTTCTCTCTCCATCCACACCAACAGTCATTCCACGGCGAGGGCCATCGATCTCTTTCAATGAGACCGGAGTGGGAAAGTGCCAAGGCTACAGCAGATTACTATCTGTTCTAGCTCCACTCAACACTGGGTAGCATGTAAAACTAAGAGGATGGGCAGATGAAGAGGCATGGGGAGCTGAGAGTCTGGTTAAAGAAGAAAACGTTGTATAGCATTCAGATACATCAGGTTTTAACCCACTAAATGTTGATGCATTTATCTAACAAGCCTGATTTGCATACATCATCATACTAAAACCACAAACATTTTTTTAAATCATTATCAATAAACATGAGGGCAAAGCCAAGTATGTGCAAAGACAGCAATTCGTTTAACCTTTTCTAGAATAAATGAATTAATGAAGAAATCAAGTTCCTAGTTTCTACAGGGGCAGAAAACAGATTTAAGCCTTTCAGGATACTACTTTAAAGTGATATTTTAATCAACACTTTACAAAAAAATATAAAAAAGCATTAGTTACACACTTTTATCCAAGCTGGCAACTCCAGCTTGACCTTTGATCCATTTCCACATTATGATTAGTTGATAAAAAAGATGTGAAGAATTTAGATTTTATTGATTGCCATTACTTGTGTTTTGTGTGTACAGTTTTCTTACCATCTTTGTTGAACTGTAGCAACAAACCACATACTATAACAAAGCACTAAAAAATCTTGATCTCAGTTTCATTTAAAAATAATGATAGCAATGAAATGATCTCTCTTATCTGTACTCGGACAAAGTTGACATGAAGCAAAAACCTCTCCTGAAACACAAAGAACGAGTCGTATTTTTCTCATCTTTCAGCTAATTAGATGTGAAGTAGAAGATACAGTATTTGTGTCGAAAGGTGTTGAGCTTTAATGCCGTTGACTACGTCTGACATTTCAATAAGCTCAACAAGTAGGATTAAACTGGGTCGGAGCTGTCCAAGGCTCAGTTTTACAGTTCTCTGTCTGAATAATTCAAGCAATGGCAATAATTTGTTTTGGCTCCATCCATCACATACTGTATAATACCACCAGATTATCTTCTGTTGAGTATATAAAATAGGCTTTTGAATATTTCATGGGTTTGTACAATAATTGTGTCTCTAAGAAGCAGCCTTGTACACTGCCTCCTCCATCTTCAGCCACACAAGTGTAGACTCATTTAAAAAGAGACATTCTCCATGATGGTTTGGTTTGTGAACTGAAGATTTTAAAATCATCAAGTTCACCATTTGTTTGTTATTCTCTTGCTCTTTTTGGTGTTGCATGTACACAACTGAACATAATGTGGAGCTGTGGGGATGCAGATACCTGAGAGCTAATTTGGATTATTTAAATTTTCCAATGAACATCTCTTACATTATTTTGAAAAGGACTTTCAGTGCTCATAAGATGGGGTAAGTCTAGCTAGAAAGCCATTTTAATTTGTTGACATACATTGTATTTGAAAGCTAAGATATTTCTGCACCCGCTTTATGATTAGTAGTGTGAAAGTATCCACATGTAACCGACTGCATGGATACAGGAATGGTCATATAGTGATAGAACCAAAGCTGAGATCTCAATTTGATTCATATTTTATTATAAATTAACATCAAGTCTGGCTTGTATCTGCAGCAATGTTTTTTAAATGCTATCTAATGATACTTAAATCTATGTATATTTGTATAGCACATTTCAGGTACATGCCAATTCAAGGTGCTTTACATACAAATATTAGAAACATTACAGGAAAGTGCAGAAAATATTAAAAAGAATTTAAAACAAAAGCAAAATCACAAAATAAGAAGTACTTAAGAACTACTTAAGAAAAGCAACTATGCTGGCAAGTGAACGCTAGCAGCAAGAAGGTTTGCGCCTCGGCTGAGGAGGGCTTCTCCTCTTGTATGCATGGCTTCTCTCCAGTTCCTCCAGTCTTCCCATAGTATAAAGACATGCATGATAGATTCATTGTAAATTCTCTCTAGGAGTGAGTGTGAGGGGGAAGGGGTTTTTGTCTCTCAGTGCTGGCCCTGTGATAGACTGCGGCCTGTCCAGGGTGTACCTGCGACCCTGAATTGGATTAAGTGATGCAGAAAAGAATGAATACACCAAAACTGAAAAAAGAGAGGTAACACCGCTAACTCTGTTTCCCTGCAATTACTGCTAGACTGACATTTGGGAACTGTCATTTGTCTTCCCTTTGGGATGTTTTTTCCATGACCAAGATGTGCAAAGTGTCCAAAGTGGTATGTTTATAATTTCATATGTCAATCAGTCAAATCCCAAAATGACCATGTGAGCACAGCCAACAATAACACTTGTCATGTAAAGTGACATTTTTGATAATTCCATTAAATTAGTTTGTAGGAGGAAAATATTCAGGAAGAAAACAGTAAAACTGATGCAGCTACAGACTCATGGGATATATTCTATTTATCTAATACCTCAGCTTAAACACTGCTGATATTAATGGTATCTATTTTTAAGAAAGTAATTATGGCTGCATATGAAAATGCTGGTATATTTTTGGAACTTCTATAGCAGCTTGTCGTCTGGAAGCACTGTGTGAACATGTATATGACAAAGCACGAACACACAAGGGCAGCAAAGCCAGAGCCGTGACCTTGCAGCCGAGAGTGGTTTTTAACGAGCCGCCTCACTAGGCTGTCATGCGGTGGCAATAATCCGTACACATTGTGCATCCAAGGCCAAGCAGCTCTGAGGAAAGCCCATGAGAGAGAAGACTGGGTTTGCAAAGGAAAGCGTGAGGTGGGGACTTTGAATGAAAAAAGAGAAAAAGAAAATGTGTGCTGCTGAAAAAAATTCAACCCAGGCCTTCAAAAGCAAAATGCAACCATGTGCGGTCCAAGGACGTGGGACCACCACGCTAGCTCCAACAGCTACATCAACGATCGAGTGTGATATGGCTAATCTCTATGCAGCGAGGGGAATAGACATGTGGGAGTTTTGTCAGGCATATTAAACTCTCCTTGCCTTGTCACAGCACTGTTGAGGAGGAAGGTTAAACTTAGAGCTGTCTGTAAGGCCGTCCCTCTGCAGCAGTCGCACTTTGACAGGGGATGTGCACGGAGGGGCTTCTGCTGGGCCTCCGGGCCACACAGCAACCAGCGGGAGGAGGAAGCAGTGGGGCTCAGCCAGGCGCTAAAGACTTTGACACTAACATAATCACTGATAATTGATCTGGCTGGTGAGGAAGGTTTAACATTAAAGGATAAAAACGGCGGCGGTGGTGGCAGCAAAGCGCCGCGGCTTAATGTGAGCTGATGGGACTGACACCACCTGTCACACACCATCTAATCACAGAACAGGAGATTCTGAAGACATACACATATCATCAAATCGCTATCACCCCGAGAACTGCTCGCCAACCTCAAAGGGGCTTTGATCAGCAGCGGCCGAGGAAAGCGAGGGAGCGGTGAAGCCAAGGGCGGCGGAGGCAGGAGACGGAGGAGATGGAGGAGACGGAGGAGACGGAGGAGAAGGGAAAAACAAACAAAGAAGACGGGCGTCCTTCGCTGCTGCAGCAAAAAGGCCCTGAAATGGAAAGGGCTGAAAGAAAATGATTTTTAAAAAAAGTAAGCAGAACTTTACAGGATACAATCTATTAGGGATCCGCATCGATTTTCGATTATTCGAATATTCGTTAAATCATAAAAACTCAAAGATTGATTCATATGTGGGCAAATAGAAAGTTGCGTTACCGGCGGCTTCCACGTCTTCGTCTATGGCAGTACATTGTTTGGCATTTTTCCAGCTCCCCCCCAACCCCCCCACTTCTTTGGTTTTAGCATATAATGGAGACACATGAGGTGAGTCTGGTAGCGGTGACTGGGGTGGGCCTATTTGCTGAGTGAACTGATGAAGACGGAGGGCTCCCTGTAGCCGTATAGTCAGAACACTGACAAATTGACCAGCCTCCACCTTTTCCCCCAACTCCGGGAAGGATGTCTGCACCCGGATCAGTGTGGACGCCTGCTAGACTGGAACTGACAACATTAAGTGGTCATCCAACCATTTTCATGAACGCAAGGAGGCCAAGAGCACAGAGCTGCAGGAAGGCCTCTATTATGTTAGCTACTAGCACCACAAAGGAGCCAGGCTGTCCTCCACAGCAGCACAAGAGGGCTACTTCCCCAGATTAAAGGCTGTGGACTACAAAAGACACACATTTCCAGCTAAGGTTGGAGAAAGCGTACACATCAAATCATACTGAAAATGTCTTTTGAAAGATTAGATGTTTTATAAAACATACCCACAGGTGCTCCCTCGGAGATAGACTGCAAGGCTCAGATGGCTTACAGAGAAGTAAGGGCCGGAAAGGTGAGGCTGAAGGGGAGAAAAAGCAAGAAAAATGGCAAATAAGGACCAGAAAAAGCAGCAGGCTGAGGGCAGCGGTGTTCGAGGAAGAAGACTGAAGATGATGAGCGAGCGAGAAAATGTAAATTAAAATCTGCTGAACAAAGAAAAAGAAAAAGAGCAGACGGGAGAAATGCGAGAGATTACTTTAAGAGCTGTTGGAAGACAATCTGAAGCCGACAATAAAAAAAAGTGCGACTCTGGGAGCGAACAGCAGAAGGAAACAGCAACGGTGGAGACACGATGAGCATGCATAATGTGGCCTTTCCCTTTTAAAATGGGCTGCATGCGTTCTCACTGTATGTCCTTCAACATGAAGTGCAGACAGCTCCGGACATCACAGGGCAATATGTTCCAGGAAAGAAGCCCATGATGCCACAGAAAAAGAAAAGAAGAAAGGTAGGGACATAGATAAAGAGGTATAGTAAAAGAGGAATAGTCCCCAGAAAGGAAACCCATAGTATGTGTTTGTTACGAATCAGAACCACAGGGAGGTAGAGGACACGGACTGCAGGCGGTAGACAGGCAGCTCTTCTTTGAAGACTGGAGCCGTGTGCCTGCTCTCCACTGGCAGCTGGAGGCTAAATATGAGCTTTGGCAGCAGCCTCCAGGGAGGAAGGAAAGGCCTTGGGAGCCGGTCATTTAAGAAAACGAACCAAAACACAACACATGGACGTACATCTGCATCATTAGCAGAGGAGCACTAAGTCTCCTGATGTCTAAACATAGATCCCTCAGAAATATAGCTACAGTCCCCCGCGCACAAAACCGTCACCACGGAGCAATGTCAGCCTCCTCTTTATGAATATTCATCTGCCTCATTAACACTCAAGTGACGAAACAAAACATATTGCAAGAGACTCCCATTACTTGGAAAGAGAATGAGAGTTAAAGGAGAGAGAAAAAGGCAGAAGAAAAGATGAGAGGCTTTGTGCGTACAGTCTTTTTTTTTAATCTGTAAATTTTTTTTTAAATCTGAATAGTAGAGGTGAAATAAATGTCCTGTACCGTTCCCGGGGCTGAAACATTTCTGTTGCCTTTATTCATAAAGGAAGACAGGGCACTATGAAAGCAGCGTCAGCAGCAGGGACAGCACAGCGGGAGCACAGCCTGGGAATTACGGAGCATTTTTCCCTGTGAATCCTGCAAGAAAAGCTTTCAAACAGCTGCAATTTCTCCACTAATGTCTGGCTGTTCACAGTAACTGTAAAACTGTAGGGGATATGTGTGAATACACCCCGACTCGCACTGCAGCAGAACAGACATTCATTCAGTGCCCGTCATTGTTCAACAACAAGCCGCACTCACGGACGCACAAAGCTGGGCTGTCTCAGACGCAGACATGAAGTCTGTCAATCCATTCAGGCAGTCTCTGAGCCACTTCCAATAGACACGCGTGCAAACAGAGACTGCCACACAAAGAGAGGGGATTATTTTCTGTTTATGTTGTAATGCTGGTGAATCTCTTCACAGGAACTGCCAACAGGGGAAATCTTTGATCCTGCAGCTGTGTTCTCAGAGGGATTCTGGAAACTGTAACAATGGAAGAGACTATTTTCATGACTTTTTCCCTCTCTGTGGCTATAGAGACAGAAATACCTGGGGGCTCTGTCAGTTGCAATTGGTTGGGGGGGGGGGGGGGGGGGTCAGGAACAGCCCCAAATCCTGCCCCACCAGAGTCAACCCAGTCCCTTAAAGGGCAGTGACTGAATCTGCAGCACCATAATTGGACCAGGTCTCCCTGGAAATCAATATTGTTGCTTACATGAGTGGGGCCTCACCAAAGCCTTTTCATATTCTACTTTCTATACGCAATTTCTGCCAAGACAAAAAGAAAAAAAAAAACCTCAATTTCAGAACAGTATGAGTTATCGATTTCACGGCCGCGATTCTTACTCTTCCTCTGCCTCCTCCTGTCCGCTCTCTTTTCCAGTTCCACTCTTGACATGTAATTCCTTTTTCATCTCTCTGCTTTGGGAAAACATAAGTGTTTTCTGTTTGAGGTGAGGTTATGAAACGGTTCTCTGCCGTTCAGTTCAAAATTTCATATTAATTAAAGCGCAATGCTTTTCCAAAGAAAAATATGAAAACATAATTATTAACACTGCATTTCCTTAAATAAAAACGGGATTCAACAAGAAACATCACTACTAGGGGTCTTGGTTGTGGTACTGTTCATTTTTCTAAACCACTTTGAATCAGATGAGTCCAGCATGACATGTACAGCAATGACAGGCCTGTCAACAACATTGGGGTTTATAACCACTTACATTTCTATGGGATTTAATTTTCACATGGAAACTTTGCAGCAATGAAAGGAAAAATTACTTTCAACAGTTTCTACATCAAGTTCTATTAAAGTCCTAACATCACAGAACAACATACACACATCAGTATAACTAAATACATTTATACAATGATCCAAAGTATAGATCTAAACTGGAAACATCCATAAAATATGGAGACGGTAATCGTTTTTAAGAGATTGTGTTAAATCAGTGTGATATCATCTCATACTGATTGTTGACTCCTGAATCGAATCAAAGTGGTATTGTGACATTAGAACATGTAGAGTCCTTACCCACAGAATCTATTTCATATCAAATCCTCATCAAACTTGTCATTGTGTGGTTGGGTTTTTTTTTTTTTTAAACATGAAAAGATGTTGAACCAATTTGCATGCATTGTGTAATTTTAAAGACAATTTGGCAAGACTGGATGATAAAAAGATCCTAAAGTCGGATTCAAATTAAATTAATGAGAAACAACGTATCCCCAATCAAATGCCAATGTGTCTGTACATCACTGCACTGGAAAAACATTTTGAGCTGCCAGAAGGGTAGAGGACTGAACACAATTACATTCAGCATTTATTTAATTGTGTTGCAATAATTCTCATGATAATTATCAGAGCATTTAGCATCACAATACACATTGAAAAGCTTGAAAAGCTCTGATGTCCGAAAGACATATGGACATTTTTAATGTCACCCAACTGCAGCATTGGGATAATTTAATTTGCATGTAAATGCCTATACTGAAAACTCTCCTTGTAGAATAACATAAAACCCAAGTCTGGGTCCAAATATTCAGCAATCAATCTATTTTGCATTTAACATTTACAAAAAGACTGAGCCTGCCAATTCATTTATCGAATTCTCTTTAACTTTTAGATGAATTAGACCTCTCTTTACTTGCGGATATAAAACATTATTTCCACCAAAAGTTATGCTCCTCTAAAAAAACATAAAATGAGATTCTCTTTCAGCTGTGAAAAAGTAGCTAGGCCTATCAAACTTTTACAATGAGTCAGCATTTTCCATGTTTAAATGCCAAATAAAATCAGTAAAACCTTATTTGACTTTTGAGCGGTGTCACCTATAAATGCAAGTGTTAATTCTGAATCCATTAGCTTGCCTGGGTCAGGATTTATTATTTTTTTCAGGAAGCTTGGTAGAGACTAGAGACCTGGCCAGTTTAAACCTCAGGTCTAAAGTCAGCATGTATGTTAAATACATCTAAATGGCAGATGGCAGGAGACTGAAACAGGGATGCAGGAGAAGCAGTGGATGAGGCTGCACATTAAAGTGAGGAACGGCTTGGCTTGTCTTTAAGATTACTTTTCCTCTTAAAACATTCACTTCATCTGTGTCACTCCTGCTCCCTACTTGTTATTGGAAAATAGCTCCGCTCAAGAGCAGTGAAAAACCATTTGATGCTGGCCGTGTCTGCATCAGTCACACGCTGACACAAGCGTACACACAAAATACATTTCATCCTCCATATCCAAAACAGCCAACAGCCAGAGGCATTTGCGACCCCAATCCATATTTCAATTTCCCTCCTCTCATGCAAACTAATTCAATACTTGTTGCCTTTTCCTCACAAGCGATAAGCCGTGTGAGAAATGAGCCTCTTCTCATGTTGCGTATATAGAAGGCCCAATCACAGACATTTCTGAGTGGTGCTTTCTGTCTATATCAATTATGTCTTAGCCAGCTAGCACATGGGCAGATTCTTGGAAGCGCAGTGTCTGAGGACATACAATCTGTGCTATATTTTGCACCAAAGCAGATTTTTTAAAACAACATTTTTCAGATTCCATTTCCACTCAATTAGCTATATTTTAAAAAGTTAATACTTTACATCACACACCGTCTGTGCATATGTGAATAGATAAACTTTCCGTGTTTTCCAAACAAATCATTGACAGCACTGAATAAGTGAGCTGAATGAGTCGCTGAGCTGAATGAATAGCTCTCAGATTTTCCGATAACACAGATCCATTTAGATGAAAGTCTTTCACAAAGCCAGAAACAGAAATGCCAAAGCTGTTAACTGTGATGCCGTAGGCAAATACTTTTTACATCTGATCCAACGAAACAGCTCAGAGGTAAATGGCCCCAGTATGAGCTCAAAATTAGAGGAATTAATGAACATTCTTTTAATCGGGCTCATTAGTAGGGAGAAAAGCACCATTTCATTAGTTTTTGATGAATGGAAAACTTTCTATTGCTCTTTCTTCTCACTAGCTGGTATTTGATGTTCTGCCATTTTAGACAGACCCCCATTGATCAGACCAACAAGGTCAACCACATATCAGTTCAGCAAAAGCACAGATCCACTGAAAAAGGCAGCGGATATGTAGAAAGCAGTACCAGGTGGATGCAGAGGAGTCAGGCCGAGAAACGGTGCACGGTTGAAGCATTTTTAGGGAAACAGATGATTTTTTAAATCAGCATTGCGAAGCTTCAATGTGTGCTCCACAGATAGACAAAAATGATGGGTTTCATCATCACGGAGTTAAATATTTTAATTCATTTCACCTAAGTTCACAATAATCCTTCATGTTAATGTGTTAAAAGCATGTTATTGATGTTCAGGGTCACTTTGTTTCACCTCATGTCATTTAAGTCATCTAGATATGTTGTTTTTTGCAACAACACAGTTACATGTGTCTGCACATTGGAGAAAATGCAATGGCAAAAAGGGCAAAATATGCTCCACTTTTCTGCTGCACAATAGGAATACTGTATAGGTGGAGTGCTTGATATTGTCACCTTACAAAAAGAAAGCAACTATGAGTGAAGTTATCTCAGTAACTAAATCTAAACACAATTTTAAATTAAGTGGTTAAGTTGGCCATTGGTGTAGTAGGAGCACATATCTGCTTCTCTAAGATGGACTGGGACCCTATCCAGGATCTACCCCAGCCCTCAACATAACCACCTTCATAATACAGATTTTTTGATATACAGATTGGCCTGTTTGAACAAAACAGATTTCTCTTTTTTTTTATGGTAGGACCTACAGTGTATGCTCTTCCTCTTTCCCTTTGCTGTAATGATACAGTTGAAGTATTTAAAAAGCAACTACAGTCTTTGCTTTTTAAAACAGGCTCAAATTACCCAATAGGTTCTACGGCTGTTTTATTGTTTCATTGTGTTTTAATTTGTCTTTTAAATTATTATTCATCATTATTTATCATTATTATTTCTCTATCTTATGTTCTTTATTTAGTAAATTATTTATATTCTTCTGTGATTTCTATATTTAAAGGTACTTTATGAATTGTTTTATCATGATAATTTACCTATTATAGATGTTACTGTACACAATAAGATGAGCAAAAAAAAAAGAAACACTTGACACAATGGAGAGGCGAGCCAATTTATTGATCTTAAAGAAGTTGTGGAACCTTGGGTTAGACTGGTCTCCATTATTCTGAACTTGTGCTCAGGGTGTGGGCCAGTGAAAGACCGCCTGACTGCCCTTTCTACTACAGCCCCCTGTGCATTCCTCCCCACAGTGAGAAGGATGTGGTGGGTGGTTGCAACTTCTCTTCAAGCTACAGTCTGTTCAGCTGATAGATCACTACCTACAAAGTGCATCTGCAGCCTGCTTCCTCCCTTGTAAGACTGGACCACAGGAAAGGGGAACCGTTCTGCAATGAGCCTCGCATCAGTTTAACTCCAAAGGAAAGGAGCAACACTGACAGCTTCACAGCTGGAAGAACCTGATAGATTTCACATTTACAGTTTGGTGTGCTGAAACTTTAGTCCTTGCCAGACATGTAACATTAATGCCTTCACAATTAGCAAAGTTCTCACTAACATTAATGCCCTTACAGTTTGAATCTGGCATACCTGCAGCTGTGACTGAGAGTCCAGTCACACAAACATTTGTTATTCATTCAAGACTGGACAACACATCAACATAGTGCCTCACTGTTTTCTTACAACTAAAATGCACAAATTCAACCCAAAGATATTCCTCACAATCATTATGACCATATAGAGGTCTATGTTTCCATTCCAGACACACGCCTCGGCTCGTAATTTCCTGGTTTCCTCTATTTTGTTTTATTCAGACACCAGCAGACACCCTCACGCATCAACGTTGGCGGCATATAGACTCTCAGAGAAAAACTTGCTCACGGGGCTGCAAGTGTTTGTCTTTTAGAACACAGCTGCAACAAAACCATCACTAAATCGCTTATATTTTGTGGATTGATTGCCTTGTTACCGATGTCAGTCTGCTTGCACTTCATTAAATTGCAACCGGGAATTCTAATTTCTGCTCCTCAAAGAGTAAGGACAAAACGGATCAAACAGCACAAGATATCAGATTGCTAAGTCTTGGGTAAGTTTTCCCAACAGAAGCAGCTGTCAGGATAACACCTCCTTTTGTATATCTCAATTTCGAGGTAGAAAATGATGTAATCCTGAGTTCTGACTCCCTATTTCCAAGATAAAGCAACACAACATTCAACAAAGGAAGATAGGGCCTGATAAACATATCTATACACATCCACATGTCTATTACAACACATCTAACCTGAGAGCGGCAGGGTCTGTTTAAGTAGGAGAAGATTTACTAATCAGCAAAAATAAATAAATAAATAAAAAAAGAGTTTCATAAATTAGGAAGCAATATTATTCTGATTTACTGACTTCATCATCTCCAGTAGATAAGATCAGATTTCACGGCATCTTTGTGTGCAGTCTTCAGATGTTCAATCGGCACATATCACCACCCTCGATAACAGTCTGAAGCTTTATCATGTGAAGAAGAGAACACTTGCAAACATGATCCAGAAACACTGCCGTCTTCTCTGGGCTCATTTTAAAAAGGACTGATGCAAAATAAAAAATCTATGGTCAAATGAATCCAAATTTAAATAATTTTCTTTTAAATACTAGACAGACCCTTTTTTCCATAGCCGTCATCATTTACACATAATTTTTAGGGGCCCTGTGACCAGGAAGAAGAAGAAGAAGAAGAAGGGGGAGAAGGGGAAGATGAAGAAGAAGAAGAAGAAGAAGAAGGACAACTCTAAAGTTGGCAAAAGCTTCAGAAGAATGGCTGTGTGAGAGCGTCTGGTGTGTTGCAAACAACTTTATAACAGTGCATTACCAGTACCAACATGTGTGCCGTCAGAACACATGGCAACTCTGAACTCAGCACTGCCCACTAGTGGATAAATGACAAGCATGGCAATGTAAAAGACAAATGGAAGTGCGATGGTGGCAATGAAAGACATTTGACATAGCAAATAAGCAAGCTTAAAAATGCTATATGTCCCCTTTACAACGGCTATCAATCAAACCGGTCAGGAACACAGAGTTTTAGGTCACAAAGCTACATGATGTGTCTTTAACTATGTAATCACTGAGACTGACCGTCCATCTTGTCAACACTCAGTTCTAAGACATCACTCATAAATAAGGTTCATGAATATCTACTGAACTGGCAGCTTGTACATGTGAAAAGGCACCATCAGTTCTGTGATGTTGTCTGAATGTGGTCCACAGCTGGACTGGCCTGTGAAACATTTGCCTCATCACAGAACACCAGAAATGAATGAGGACTCTGGACTTATGCAGCTAGAATCAACGTTCCCTTCCCAGTGTTCACAGATGGTCTCCTCAGTTCACATTTTTGTAAGACTGTTGTTAAAAGACTTGTCCCAGCTTGTTGCTGCCATCAGAGTCATATAGATTCCATGAAATATTTAATTTTGAAAATTCAATGCTTACTTATTTTTCCAATGTGAATAAACCATGCATTTATTAGATTTGCTCAAGTTAGTATATATTTAACCCGTCAAACATGCTGTAGTTGCATGAACATGCAGGTGGTGAATACACAGAAACAACACTTTTGTACGATGGTAAACTTACTGAACAGTCTGACATAAAGCACCCTGACTGATGTTTGATCCAATGATGTGTCTGTGCACCAATACTTATTTAATGTTGTGGAAATGGCAGCAACAACACCCAGCAAACTGTAAAACCTGACTGCACTCTTTTTCTGCAGGTAAAGAGAGAAGCAAGCGGGTAATAGCGACAAATTTAGGGGCTTAAACGAGGACAGCTTTACGATGCCTGAGCGGGCCCTAAGACTCCATTCCTGTCAGATTCTATTAACTTGGCTTCTACTATGTGTTTGAATTGGCTCTTGGCTTATTCCCAGCATTTACAGAAGCACCTCCCGTAAATAAACCAAATGGCTGCGTGTTGTAGTGTAAGAAAGGAGGGCGCTGTGGGCAGGTCGGTGCTTTGGTGTATAGAACATCTGACAGAGTGGTTGAGTGGTTTAATATACTAAATCGAGCTGAGTGGACACAGCTGACTTGAGGGAGATATTGATACAAATCCTTGTCACTGTTTAAATTTGACTAGTGTTTAAGGAAGTACAAGCATTCAGACAAGAAGAGTCTTTTTAAATAAGGAAAAGTGTTTTCATCCCACTCGATACACACTTCTATAAACAGAGGAAATGTGTATCTATTTGCCAGCTGCCAGGTGGAAGTCTATGGAAAGGCCACCTGTCTAATAACTGCTTTTGATGAATACAGCTCAGAAATTTGAAAAAGAGCATCTGGCCTGTCCCCTCTAAACTGATCTTGTTAAAAGCCTGATCTGTGTTCCTCTTACACAGGATTTATTTGGATGCTTTGCAGAAATAGTTTTTTTTTCACATGAAAAGCATAATTCAATAATGATAAATTCAATGAATAGACATTTGTGATTCCAAGTTTTTTTTCCACCAGCTCTCGGGCACCAGATGCTGTTTATTTATATACAAAGTACACAGTGTTTCCTTTGGTATGCCGTTGAACTGGTTGTTATGCTATTAACCTGATCCCTTAAACTTCTCTTATTACCATGTCACCTGTTCTTCTACCTATACTTTCACTGAAATAAACTGGAATTATATGTTGCAGCTGCATTGTAAAAATGCATTGCACGATATGCTGCAGCTAGATTTTTTCTCTCTTATGTCCTTAACTGGACTTTGAGAAACTGTTAAAAATAATATGTTTCCTTTTTCTTTGCAGAAAAACTACTGAGCTGAAAGATGAAAATACCACCAGGGCAACACACACAAAAAGTCACAATAAGCTGCATGCTATTCTAAAAATAAAGGAAATGTAAGAACATACAATGGCTTATATAACTTTTTCAGTAATAGTAATATACAGTATTCGTGACACACTTTTTGTACATAGGCTGCACACATTGTTGTCGTAATGTGTCGCAGACACAAGTTGCAATAAGGAAGGACTTGAACGTTTGAGGAGCTCATATGAGCAAAAGCATGAAAACAAGGTCAGAGGTAAACAAAATGGACCAACTGAAGACCGTCCCTCAATATTTTCCACCCTGTTGCTCAGTGACAAACACTCGTGTGTTAGCAATTTGCAAGACATTGGAAAGCTGCTGTTTATGGAAATGCAAAAGAAATAAAATGAAACTGGCAGATTGCCCAATTTTCACTATTTCAGTGAGTGAATACTGCCCCTAGTGGTGACTTCCAATATTAAGGGTTTTGACTCCATCATCCTGCTGAAGTCTCGTAGCAACTATGTAAATAGTTACAGCAGAACGTTGACATTTACGCTGGTATAAATAGAAAGTAAATCCCAGCCTTTACGCCACTGTAGGTTTAACTATGCTACCACAGAGCCTTGATGGAGGACCATAACTGGCAGGGCCCTGCAGCTTGCAAAATGAAATGGTCTGCAGTCCTGGTTTGCACATTTGGACATTGGACATTGCTATAGATTACACCAATCAGCCACTACATTGATAGGTAAAGTGAGTAACTTCTCTTCAAGAAATATACAATGTTCTTCTGACAAAACTTGCTTCCTGGTACTCACATGGAAGATACTTTCTCTGCAGACCAGAACTTTCCCCTTTATCACCCTTAAAAAACAGTTTGAAAGGGTCATTTTTGCAGATGCTCAATGGCAGTATCGGGTTCCTCTCAGGCATAGAAGGACCTTTCCTTGCATTATGATGTGAGTAGATTACACTGGGTGGAACTGGTCTACATTTCAGAAGATTTAGCCATTGACTGGAGAGCAAATAAAGTAACCAGACACATAAGTCAAACATAACAGTCTAACACTGGCAGCTTCATCATCATTCGCATAATGTTCGGATGAATTTTAATCACATAAATATTGATAGTGGCAAAATGTCTTCAGAAACCTACAAATTAAGAGCCTGTTTTCAATATCTATCGCTTCCTGCAGATCAGCAGTCTTTTCCCGATAAGACTGTACTGTACCATTATTCCACTTTTCATGTTTCATGCTGGCAATCAGTTATTAAATCAGAACCCATAAACTACATGCTTACAAAGTGTAATATTACCTACAAACAGGAGCTCAGCTAATCGTTTTTGACTGTTAGCTAGAAACACCTCTTTATGTCTTTAAACATCAGTGAACATGAAAAATACTAATGATAGACTGAGAAGATTGTCTTACAACGCTTTTTTTTCTGAACAGCTGTCAAAAGCCTGTGGGAATTTTCTATAATTCAGCACAAGAATAAGGCAGAAATTCTACAATTTTCACCAGTAAAACTTTCACATCATGGATTTTAGGTGAAGACTAGAAGACATCTGGAGATCTTTTAATTAAGGAAAAGTTTTACAATAGAAAAAAAGATACAACACTGTATTTAACAGTAACACACATAAATCTGTTGAAGTAAAATACATATGTATTAGCCACTAAATATATCTAATACATTAAAGCCAAATTGTTGGATTAGTATTTGCAACTAAAATGACATAATCACATCATTAAATTTGTATGAGAAGCATAATACTGCTGTAGCTGGACGAGATGCACAGAGTTTTGTAGACAGCAGGTAAACTTAGAGAATTGGACAATGACTAAGACAAGATTGACCAGATTTTTTTTTAAAATTTTTTTTTTTATTTATTATCAATTCAACTTTCTTTCAAAATAAATTATGTCAGGCATTAGAGAAAAGGATCTGCTTTTGAGTTGTCACACCCACCCATTTACATTCCCACACTCAACATGCAATACTGGTGAAAATAGAAAAAGTCAAAAGGGATTTTAAATGCAAGTTTACATTAAAGTATTTTGCATATTCAAATATTAAACTGTCTAAAAACTTGTGTTAAAAAGTAGCAACTAAAAAATATGTCTGAAATGCAATGAAGAACCCAAGATTTCAGAGTTCAATCTAAGTTATTATTTCTACACTTAAATATTTTTCAAAATTACTCTTTCTGGGAATTAGAAATCCTTTTTAGAACTTCTTTATTCCTGTGATATGGATTAAGTCCTATTCTGCATTGCAGTAGCCTTTCTGCTGGACCATGACTCTGCCTGTTGGTATCTGCAGCTGTCCTGCACTGCGCATGAAGCAGCAACAGAGGATGGAGAGCGTGATCACTATTTAGCAGGATACTGCTGCTGAGACTGAGGCCACGGCTTAACATGACTCTTACTAGGAGTTCATAATTTCGCAAATCCTTGTGGAATTTATTAGGACTCGCATTTCTTGTCCATAAATACACATTAAAGCAGAAGCCTTGGACACTATACAGAAAATCAATGAAAACGAGCACACGCGGGGTTTACTAACGTGCTACAGTTAGCCAGCTAGCGGCTAATATTTAAACGTTTTAAAAGTGAATAACATTTAATGACAACAAACTCCAACCGTTTCTTTATATGAAAGAAATGTAAAATAAATTATAAACGCATGGAAGACACATTTTAAAGCTCTGAAACTCACCTTTGTCTCGCAGTTAAACGGATGGAGGATTTTTGGCACGAGCTGCCACGGCACTTCCGGGTGAGGTGGTGACGTATCGTGACACCCAAAAACAGCCTGGCCATGCTGGGATGTTTTGGTTTTGTAAGATTGGAAAACACACCAAGGGCCCATACTACGAAGCCAGGTTAACCTACCCGGGATTTCTCTCTGTTACCTGGGTTGACTTAACTAGACATCCGCGATCTTGATTTACGGTACTACGAAGCTGGTTATCAACTCGGTAACTCAA
>JAVQJG010039352.1:0-14229 GCA_036024015.1 Craterocephalus amniculus | reverse complement strand
ATATATATATATATATATATATATAAGAATGTATACAGATGGTTCTTTAATGTTGCTTTCTTACGTTATTAACAATACAAATGTTTGTAATACAACTTGGATAAAAAAAGTTTTCACTTAGGGGCATCTTTGTTCCCTACCTGCACACCGGATATGAGAGACTGAATGTTCCTCTGCTGGAGCATGCCCTATCTTATTTTTCTCATGGTTCAATAACTCTAAACAAAAAAAAAATATTAATGGTTATTATACATAATAAAATTAGAAAGTATAGCAATGTGAGCAAAGATGTGATGCTCTCTTTTACCATCAGTACACTGAATCTCTTTTGGCTTTGTTTGCTTCACTGGTAACGGATGTTCAAACATTTGACTACACAAAGATTGAAAGGAAAAGTATTAATAATTGATTGACTCTTTTTTCCTGAAAAATAACTAAAGATAACTGATAAACTGACTTGTTTCCCGAATGTGACTCGCTGCCTCTCTCTAGTGACGGTTCATGAGAAGACATTGGGGCTCTTCCCTTGTACTCTCCATCTTCCCAAGGATTTAAACTGTAGTTAAATGTCTTTACTTCACTGCTATTTTCTTTCTCAGTCATGTCTGCACCGATGTAATGGTCCTGTTGTGGATTCTTCAGTGTCTGAATGGTTCTGATGTCCTTTCTTTTCTGTGCTGGTTGAAATGAAGCTGGGGACTGAGATGTCTGGGCTTGACCTTGAGTCCAATTCAGTGGGTTTGTTCCTTCCTCGAACTCCTTATGACAGCAAATTATTAATTACTATAATACATACACATTGGATTATACGGTGTGAGTGTGTGTGAATGCATGCCTAACCTGCAGCTGTTTTTTCTCCAACAGGTCAATCCTGAGAGACAGTTCTTTGGCTGATCTCTTAAAACCTGCGATGTCTGTGGTTGTTTTGTCATTTCTAGCCTGTTCTGTTACCACACCAGGCACTCCTAAACACATGGCTTCACCCAAAATTGAAATAGGTCTTTGTAAAAACACCATGATATGCATTCAACACACAAATGTATATGTCTATTAACATAATCTAACTTTCACTCTCAGATGAGAAAAGAGCTGTATCAGGTGCATGTTATTTTAGTAAATGAAATCCAGGAACTGCTCTTATAGAATAGAGATATAACCAAGATCAGTGGGAACTCATTTTAATTACACAGTATGGTACAGCACACTAGTAATGATAAGGTATGTGTAGCCATGTGTAGCCAGAGCTGCCAGACTTACAGAAAAATGGAACCAATCTGTGCCAACAGCCTCTCTGACCACCATCCAACATTTACACTTTCATTAATCTATGTGCTGATACTGTAAGTGTCTTTAAAGGAAAGTAACCCACTGAGAAGCCATGGTGAGCTGAACCATATTGTGCCTAAATATTCAGTTGGAAAACATTATACAATTACTAACAATGTTTAGTGGAGTCATTAACTCATTTAGCAATGTCATAATAGAAAAATGCATTGTTGTGAAAAAAAATATTTAACTTACTGGCTTTTTTGCAAGTCTGCAAAATGAAAGTAGCAGCCTTCCTGACCTCTTCATTTGTGTCCTCTGTGAGAAACATTATGATAAGTGGAAGGCCTCCGCACTCCACCAGCTGAGACTGGTGCTCATCTGGAAGCAAATAAGTACAAAATTGTGAAAAATCTCTTCATTGGAATCTTACAAGGAAGAGCCTTGTCTACAAACATCTGTAACTGCTGCACCATGTGAAAAGAATAGTCACTAAATTAAATATAACAGGAGCAGGCAGATATTAGCAGAAGCAGATTGGAGAGATTATTTATTCATTTTGTTGTCTTTCTTCTTTAGGGTATTATTTTGTGGATATAAAAAGAGTCTATGACCAACTTAAGAAAAATCATTCAACACACAAAGAAAAGGTGGTGTATGTTAACATGCGGTCGAGTTGGGGCTCCTCATCATTTTGGTTCAGGCTATTATTAGCCTGTAGGATTTTGTCAGAGGTTTGAGTGGGTGCAGGATAGAAAAACTCCCCCATGTAGGCGTCTGATCTGGGGGGTCTGTGGTGTGCAGAATATGTCTTTCTGAACACACACTGTTTGTTTTATTTTCCCTTCTATCCAAAACACAGGTCTGCATCACTTCCTGGATCAACAGGAATCACCATCTGACTAGAACTTTCTTTCTGGTTTTCTGGATAGTCTATTGGCAAGTGAACCGAGACCTGCAGCTTTCAAAAACACCAAAGTCTTGTGGTGAGTGTAGTGGTGTTTGTACTGCGCTGATTATCTGTGGCAGTGGACCAGTCACAATGTGAACATGCTCAGACAAAAAGTCCATACACAAACTACAGCACATACTTACTGGAAGCTTCAGTGCACAGCCCAATGCACAGTAAAACAGCAAATCTGTCATCGGGATCCAGATGTGAACTTGTCAGCAGAGTGAAAAGGTGGAACACAATGCTATGCTGAGCCAGACTTGAAGCCACAACAGCTATAAGAAAGAGATACTTATTTTTAAGATAACTGTTAAGGTGTATGTATGCATTTGAGATGTAGAGGTACCCACAGTTGTCTGTGATGCAAGATGACAGGGTCTTGGTTATAATTACAGACAACTGGCAAGACAATACACTTGTGTCAGCAGCAGCGGCCAGACGAACCAGTACAAGAGTGAGAGTTTCCAAACACCCAGAGGCTGAAAAACACTCCTGAACACAGGCTGAGAAAACAAAGAAACAGTGCATCAACCTGAACGGGGAAGTCATTTCTGCTTAACCTAAATATAAAAGCTTTTTAAGCAGAATTAATCTGCCTGTTTTACTTACGATTGTTGCCAACGGCCATTGCAATAAACGTGCATATGGGTCGAAAAATCTCAGCACTGGGCAGAGAAATCTGCTGAAGCCAGGTTTTAATTAAGGGAAAGGCTGCAACACAGGTACGCTGACCGTCCTCTGCAATATAAAAGAAATCATAACTCTTAAAAAAAACAAAAACTGTTTTGCTTTACAATAAGCTGCCTGAAAAACCTCTTCCTTCCTTTCCACCACGTTACACCAACGAATTAACGTCGTGCTGAGAAGAGACAGGAGACTTATCATGTATTTTGAGGTACCTACTGTATTACTTTTTTAATTTATTGTTTCGGAGAAACTAGTGATCTGGGCTGCTGTTTCCTGTTAACGCTTCTATATGACACAGTCCTCACCCTGGATCTTCGCTCACTGTAAGAAGCAGATACACAAGTGGTCTTACCATTCTGAGGATTGTTGACACAGCTGCAGATAGCAGCAGACAAAGATGCCCATAGCTGGTACGTTTGAGTAGCAGCTCTCAAATTAAAATCTTTGGCAAGGGGGAAAGAGGTCCTGCAAAATATTATGCTCCATTATTTTTATTCACATTTTTATTTAAAACAAACAGGTCAGTACACACATATACAAATAATGATAATGAAGTACACTAAAGCAGCATAAAGTACCTGAACAGGTCCAGGAGGATATCCAGGCAGCCAGTAGTTTGAGCTAAGGTCTGCCCTGACTCTGGAATGACACACACACACAAAAGAGGGTTATTACACTGTGCCTGACACAAACATAATGAATCTCTTGGAAGCCAATAGAAATATATTGTTACACATCTGGAATGCCTTTCGTAAGCAACATGCACATACAGGGGAAACACCAATACTGCAACTTTAATTTATTCTGTCAGTTAAGGTTATTTGAGCTTACTGTTGTTGGATGCAAGCACAAACAGCAAATAGACTGTCACCCTCTTGTGTGTCAACGCAGTGTCTTCTTTAGTCAACAAACCAGCAATATCTGCAAATAATTCCTTTTTGCACAGAGAATTCTTGCAGTACACTACAAAAAATAGAAATAAGATTGATATTATAATTATGATTCTGTGATAGATTTTTTTCTTTTCAAATTCAGTATTGGAAATAATCTAATTACACCAAAAGAATAATATTCACTTATTCTACAGCACATACAAATGTAGTAAACAATTTGTATATTTGATCCTAATTAAGGACCAGAAGCTATAATACCTACTTTAGAGTAATAGAAAATCAAATTATATTAAACCAAATTAAACAATGAAAAGGGCTTTAGGTTTATGACCTGCGTAGTTTAGCTGACCAAAGTTTGTGAAACTTTATGATCCTGTTAGACATCTCTGATTTATATTCATTATAAATTCTAACATGGTAAATGAAAAGGTGAAAGGTCCCTTATCCACATGAGTACTTACCATTTGCCTCTGCAAGTGTGCCAAGTGTATAAAAAGCAGCTTCCTTTACATCTGAATGAACAATACTGGATTTAGAGAGGTTGTACACAAATGCTACACCTCCCATTTCTCTCAGCAGGTCCACATTAGCCTCTGAAATAGTGAAGATTTTAGATGAAACAGATTGTGGAGAAGTACCAGATCAAAGTGTTACAAAAACATGGAAATTTACAAATAATTTTAATGTTTTCACCAACAAATGAACAACAAATCCTACACCTGAATAGTGCACTGTGCTGTCACTGTTACCTTTCTTCTCACAGATTGAATGGATGGTGAGAAGAGCTTGTTTCTGTAAATCTGGGCGTTTCATCTGAAACTTCAGACACTCAAGCAGCAAGCTGAGATCTGTCTTTGTGGCTGAAACACGAGCAAAAATGAATAAATAATTAATTAATTAATTAGTTTACTTACATCTTGTATTTGTTCGCGAATAATGCAGTTTGTCATGCAAAAATGTAACTCTGAGGTCTTGTTATCAATAACACTTACTATTGTGGCTGACAATTGCTGTTGTCTCATCCATTTCTCTGTTCAAATGCCTTAGTGTTTATAAGCATTAATCATAAATGCCATATCTGGTTAAATACAACCAGATAATTTGCTCATTTATGTGGCTAAAAAATGTTTACGTTAGCTAGCTTAAACAATTACTAATGTAGCCAATGAATGTAAAAGTTAAAGAGGCGGTTTCGAAGTAGTTACTCTAAATATTTACATGTAAACCTCACAAGTCTTCTCAAATTATTATTAAATGACTAAATAAACGTTAAACGTGTTAATGGAAAAATATTAGCGTTCGGCAGCCCTACCCATCCCAGTATTTCTCGAACTATCAAAATTTCTGGTTGCCATGGAAACCAAAAGCGCGTGGGAGTCCGCTAAGCTTCCGCTAGATTGAGTTAAAAGTTCGAACATTTTTAATCAGATTTAAATAAAGCTGAGTTATAAATCATAAAAGCATAAACTGACTTTCTAATGTGTGAATTTATGAGGCTCCGTTTCTGTGGCCTCATAAGAGTTTTATAGTAGGCCTATGTGATCTGGATGATTTGGGGAATTGTCCTGTTGGACAACATGCACACTGATCCCAGTTAGTATTTCTTTGGTACAACTCATATGCTACATATTTTGCATAATAATAAAAGAAATGGACAATGTACCTAATCTGATTAAATGGCATAACATGTAGCTAAAGAACTCAAAATATCTAAAATGAAATCATTACTACTTGGAAAGATAAAAATAAACAAACTTAAATTTATATATAGTTTTTATCAATTGCACTTTTATCTCATATTTTAAATTTTCAGTAGGTGAATATTTTTCTAAAACAAAATCCTAATATAATTAGCTTGAATTAATTACTCTTTTAACAACTCCAACAGTGTAAATTATAACAAAAACAAGGGAAATTTATTCATTTATTTTTTTAAAAGCACTGTTAACAATAATGTTACTCTGGTCAGTCATTCCTCTTCTCATTCATCAGCTTCTCTAGTTAAGTCATGTGCAAATGCTCCTTATTTTTAAGATTATAGAAGCAGTTTTATTCTGGATGGATAGAGATGGGGAAAACCATTGCACCGAATATGTGGCCCACAAGGTTTAGAAACAGACTGTAATGGACCTGGGTATTATACATGCATTTCATAAATTCATCCCGCATTCAAACATTTACAACAAAACACATAAGGATTAACTTACAGTATGTACAGTATCAAACTGTATGTACCTAAATGCATTCTTTGTCAGTTTCATTGACCTTTATTTCAGTGAGGGGCTGATGCCTGGTGTCTACTCACCTGCATTACAGCTGCCTTTTTTTGGTTGTTATTGTTTTGGAAGGCCCTGTCTTCTAGATCCCATTCATTAAGAGATTATCGGCAGAATCCAAAGCAAATTTTTCTGTAAAGTGCAAATGTATGGCCAGAAAAGTTATGAGTTCAACTTGCTAGTCGGAAATGAGACAGGCTGGAAAGTCCAGCTCAGAGGGGAGATAAGCAAAACTACATCAGATCACCGGCTGCAAAAGATGCTGCAGGCTGCAGAAATTGCTTGTGCAGCTGTCTAGTATGCTGAAATTGCACAGTCATCAGCTCCAACAGTAAGACCGTGTTTACTCATATTGGGATTTGAAATCACTGCTGGACCACTGGGCTGTGCAAATCTTTAGAGAAAATTTAATTTGTTTCGCCATACACACCTGAGCCGCTATACTTATTTGAGCTGCAATAGATCTGTTTGCTACCCATATGACTAAAATATACTGCAAATAAAAGTAGAAATGTTACTTGGTAAAGCAGAAAAAGTACCATTATTGCATTTTCTACTGCAAGTAGAATGTACTGCACTGTCCCCTTCCAGCATCATCACATATACTCTGACAGCACCGTCTTTTCACACAGTTATAATCACACATAGAATCACCTCAATAGCAAACATTTGTGAATAATTAAACAACTTTGCACTTTTAGGCCCAAAAGATTCTGACCAAACAAGGACTTCTGGACTGTTCAGTGTTGACATGCATAGAAAATAATGAGAACAAATCTTTAAAGTCATGAAGTAATAATAACATATTTTTATTCATTTTATACTACCTGTAGAACAGGAATGAAAAGAAGTCCAACTTATTAATATAACACACTCAGTATGCTAGACCAAAGTCAGTGTGCTGTAAAACAGATAAAAGATACTGAGTTCAGATAATATAAACCGACATACGATAAATGTATATATAAACATGGTACTAAGACTGCAAATTACACAGTATGCACAGACAGTGCAAAAGTCACTCAGTCAGTTGTATCTTCAGTCACTGTTCAGATACAAACACACTCCTTGGAGTACCCAATGGGAGATGTGCATAGTGGTGAACAGGTCTGCCTCAAACACCAACCCTACACCCATTGCATTCCTCCGCAAAGAGGTGGTGTATACTGGTGTCCTCAGAGTATCCTAAGGTAAAAAACACAAGAAAATACACAACAATCAGGGAAAAACATCCAAAAAGTAAATTACATGAATTATAGAGGTGTAAAGGTGCTGTTGTCCACACCTGTAACCTGAGACGGTGTGCCTCAATAGGGATGACTTTGAGAATGGGCAGTTCAACAACTAACTCTTTTGGTTTACTCCTCACAAGACAGGCCTTGTCGGTGTCCCAGTCTGCTCCCTCCAGATACAGGCCAGACACAAAGCACCCTGCAGGCAAGAAGAATGTTAAGTCTTCTGATCTGTACACCAAACATACTGCAAAAGGTAAATGTAATTTCCTAACCTTGTTTGGGTCTGTCACTGACTTCATCCTCATTGTGGAACTTGGTCACTTCTGTGTACAGTGTGGAAAGATCCAGAGGCCAGCCATTTTTCCTGCATGCAGCTTGAACCATAGCAGTCAGGTAGGACTCTGGGATGTGCAGTCCTGATAGCCACATAACCTTTGGTTCTCCGTTATTCACCTGGCCAAAATAAGACATATCAATACATCAGAGAGGCACTGATGTTCTCACCTGATTTGAGAACTATATCCAATTCATGCATAAAGCACATACACTACATATATGCTACATATACGGTATATCCGGTTTTGCATAGAAGTATATGCCTATTTTTACCCAGTAGTTATACTGTTCATAACGCCTCTTGAAATGGCTCATCCAGTTCCCGAGGGACTTCAGAGTGTCGGGCGCCAACTTCTTCCAAATGCCAGGAATGTGACCATTAAAAAGAGCCTGAGCCACTTCATCCAACTCACTGCTCATGCCTACTTCACCAGCCAAGGCCTACAAGACACAAGATAATCTCCATAAATCTATCCTAGAGGGAAGCACAAAGACAAAATAATGATATCTTTTTGTCGGTATAATTTCCCTCTGTCTCATTTTACCCTCTGTAACTCAGCCAAAGACTGCTGCATGCGGACGACTAGTTTGTTGAAACGCTCTAGTTCTTGAAGCAGAACAACTGACGTTGGAGAGATGTCTGTTCCAAACTTCTTACGGAGCACGTCCATGTCAAATACTTCAGGCAGCTTGTTCTGAATGTCTCGGGCAACTTGGATGATGTGCTCATCCCTGCTGATACCTCCACCAGATTCACCTGAGGCATGAAGCGACATAAAAAAGCAAGTATTTGTCTTAGAAAACATCAAAATATATTCTTCAACTTAAGTTTATACCAATCTCAAATCAAAGTTAAGAGATGTCAAAACAAACCTGTCTGTGGCTGAAGGTCAATTAAATGAGTCCACATCTCTTTAGCTGCCTGGGTGTAGTATCCTATCTCTGCGTTGGAATGAAGTCCTAGCACCTCTGGTGTGTTTGCCAGAGGCATGTTCTCAATCTCATCTGTAACACATAACAGGGAAAGGCTGCCAGTAAAGAAAGAAAATAGCTCTTCTTTCATAAGTTTAAGAGAATTTGATTAGTGACAGTGTCAACTGACCAGTATATACATTAGCTGGCCCAGTTGTGGGGATTTTATAATTTACATCTTTGTTGCTGAAGAAGTAGAACTGCCTGAAGGTATGGAAGAGGAAGTCTCCAAGGTACTCATTCATATACACAGTCAGGGTTCTACGGTCGAAGCTATCTATCGCTCGCCCACCATACATCACCTAATAAGACATTATACATACATGACTGACAGAATTACATATGATAGTAATAATTCAAACAACAACCAAGGTAGCCTTACCTCTCCAATGAGGTATTTAAGACTTTCCCAAGGTATATTTCTATTTCCTTGGTCGTGGGCTTTTGTTAAATAAGTGTTCAGGATTTCCATACACACCTGTGACACAAAGTTGCATAGCTTTAGCCACTGAGGAGTGAAATGGACATGTTTATCTGCAGCACAGATTTAGAATTCCACAGAACTTACAAAGAAGTCTGACTCGCTGAAGTCGTAGGGGACATTCCAGCCCAGCTTTCCATACTTGCGCCTCTCTTGCACCACAGCGTGGAAAAAGGCCAGCACATAGACCAGGCTGCGGAATGCAGGGTGTGGGCATGCAATCAAGGTTTCCTCTGTGATTTTAGAGTATGTGGCTCTCATGTTCAGCTTGAGACCGTTGGGGGGCTCCGTCACTATCTGCACACAACATCAACATTCATGTAAATATATTGGAAACTTCTACACAATATTGTAGCTGTCAATTGTTTTACATTTTGTCTTAGTCTTAACAAGCATTCAAAACTTTAATCTAGGGTGTGAGAAATTTTTGAAATAAGTATCCACATTCATGACATGACATTTCAGGACATAATTGCACTAGTTTCTTTTAAACTATTGACATATAGCATATAGCAATGTCATGACGGGACAACAACTTGGAAACTTGGAAAATTATTCCTGCCATCAGTTACAAAGCACAGGAAGCATTGCATGAGCAAAATCTAAGAATGAAGGCAACTGGAGTTCTTTTTCATGTTTCTTGAAGATGTTTCTCATATGAAACACTTCTTCAGCTCATATAGAATTGACGAATACGAATCCCTTGATGACTGAAAATCTACACCGGCAGAAGTTAAACAGAAAAAGTGTTTCACCTTTAAAGACTTTTGCAGAATGCCAATGGGGAAATCCTTAATGGGGTTGGTGGTGATCCACAGGCGGAAGTTCGGGCTGGGATTGGTGACTCTCTCCAAAGCTTTTTCCAAATCCTTTAGCCACTTCACCAGCAGATGGCAGTTCTGCAGCATCAACCACTGACCACGAGATACTGCCTTTTCCAACAACTCCAGCGCCACCTTGATCACAGGTACAGAGGTCCGTTACACAAACCTTTTCTGTTTTTTCCTTCGCTAGTAGTTTTAGTTATTAAACTTCATTATCATTTCACTTGAAATGAACACTTTTTTTTGCAGCATGACAAGATATGTTCAGTACCTTCTCTTGTCCTTGACCCATTGCAAGAAACTTGAATTTGCTGCCTTCAAAGCCCAAGTTCTCTGCCAACTTCTTGAGATCACCGACTGGGTCAGAGCCAGGACTCAGGATGAAGACAATGGGTGAGAAAGGTGTGCTTTGTTCATGAATTGCAACAAAGTTGATCACAGGAGGCTGTACATATCTGAAAAATAACACAGGAAAACGCATCAAAAACCCAAAGATTAATTAATGTCAATCCGAATAATTATTAATCTTTATATTTGAGTAAAAAAGACAAGTTATTCTCTATCTCATATTAGAACATTCAGAGAAGAAGATGCTTTTTCTTCACACATCACCATCTGATCACATCAGTCAAAGGTTCGTACACAACAACTCAATAAGTTTAACTGAGTGGATGTTTTCAGATTTTTCTTGGTACACAGTTTTTATAACTTAACCATAATAGAAAAACTCTCACTTGTCACCCATGGTAACAGTGACATAGTCGGTGACAGCTCTAAAGACTCTATCAACACGGAAACAGCGCAGCAGCAGCAGCTTCTGAAAGGCTGTCACGTTCTCCTTATAGTTCATGAGGAATGGAGCCTGCTCCGGTGCGTCAAGGTCACACCACTGAGGGGGAAAAAAACAAAACAAAACAATGAGGGTTTAGCTGAGCTGATTAAGTTACACTGATTTATTTTAGTGTGGTCACTTACAGCTTTCCAATCAGCTGAATTTTTCTCAATGTCATCAGGCACGGAGCCAAACTGCTCAGGAAAGAGCTCTGCGAGTTTTACTACATCCTCCCAGCCCTGGTCAGATAGCCAGTCACAAGGCTTTGTGCGTTGGCTTTTTTCCAGAGATAGATTACCTTCCCAAATAAAGCAGAAACACAAAGAGTTGCTTTTAGCACTGTGGACATTCATATGTTGCATCTGGCTGCAACCACTGTTGTGGACTTCTCTGGATAAATCTCACCCTTGATAAGGAACTCTAACTCTTCCTGAGGCGCTCTCCCCTCCGCCTGCTCAATCTTGATGGCCATGTTGAAAGAGAAGAGCAACTTGTGTCTCTCAAATAGCCCTAAGGGAGATGAAACCTTCGATCAAATCAGAAGTATAAATACCTCTATTATTTATGTTTCTTTTTTTTTTTTACCAGTGCAGCTATAGTTATAAACGCTGTATGTGAGGGTTTTTATGATGTTTTTCAGTCTTCGGTTAATGTCGGAGTCCGACAGAGATTTCTCCAGTGAAAAGTTAAACACTTCCAGGTAGGAGGCCAGCGAGTACTGGTACATGCTGTTAACCAGAGCCATGTCTGTTAGCACAAAGAACAGGATAGCGCCACGTTTGGCTGCAGGTCGGTAGCCATCTCTGAGTTTATCAATGTCCTTGGACATCTTCTGAGCCAGCTGAAGTTTTTCAAATACCTAATATCCATGAAATCAAATAGAAAAAAACAACGTTATTGACTTCAGAAAAAATACAATAATGCCATGAAGTAAATGCTCCAAGTTTTAGCCAAGCTAACCTCGCTGGCTTTTGATTTTGTTTCCTCCAGTGTGTCAATGAGCTCTGTGTTATCCAACATATTGCCTGTAGATGTGGCTAGCTCTCTGAGCAAGGAGTCCCCTAGGTTTTTTAACAGTTTCTTATTGTCACTTGTCTCCTGGATCAAACGCTCACGCTGCTCCTCCAGCTCCTTCTTTTCAAAACCCATAATAACACTCAGGAGCTGGTCTTCCAGACCCTTAAGAGTTACTGCATGTAACATGGAAAATTAGCCACAAACAAACAGACACACCATTTAGTAACGGTTGTTAACATATTATAGACAAATAACTATGGTTGCTACAGTGCAGAGCTTACCAGTGTAGTTAATAACCATGGCTTTTCCAAACACTGATGGGGAATATTTGGGATTAGCCAGTTTGGTGTTGAGGTAGAGTTTAAAGTTGGGATCATAGTCAACCTCCTTGTCACCCAGCATGATGACTTGTCTGCCCTCTGCTCCTTTTATATTCTTCTCCAAGACATTGTCAATTACTGGGTCAATGTATTCATCCACGTCTTGGAAAAGGAACGGATAGCCATATTTAATGGCCATCTCAAGCTGTTTGAGGAAGTCTGGATCATTAAAAGATGAGACCTGCGGAAAAATAATGATCAGGACCATACAGTATGCCATGCAACTTTCAAATCTTATTCTAAGCCACGTAGCAGTCCCCCTGAAGCAAAAAGCCTTTTTTACCTTGAGGTTATTGTTTTTTTCTTTCTTTTTAATCCAGTTCAGTGCTTGCTGTTGAGGATCAATACACAAAGGAAAGCGACTCCCCCTTGTTGTGAGGATTCCATTCTGCACGGACAGCTCATCTGAAGGCAAACCCTCCGACCCCCACCTGTAATACAATGGTTATTTGGTACAGTAGCAGAGGTCCCCATGGTTAATGTTGATCAAAGTGACACAAATCCCTAAATGTACAACAAATACTGGCATCAGATTACCTAATTCCTTAACTTGATCAAACAAAGTGGTGCAATTGGTAAGTTGTCTTCTGATATTACAAAAAGTTTCAAATATCTGGAACACTATTCCTCACCATTCTTCACAATTTCTCACCTGCTGATCTCTACCTCATCTGTAAGAAGATCTTCCATTTTGAAAGGATGGCTCAAGGGGATGCCTCTCTCCTGCACATCCGTAACCCATATTTTATATACCATTTCATTCCTGAATTCCCAGCTGAAGGCCCCTTCGTAACTGAGAAAGGCAGCCGAGATCAGACAGTCACCCAGGAGACGCACACGCTGCTGCTTCAACTCTTCCAAATCTTTTGTCCACCTGAGATGGGTAATTAGTAAGAGGGAGTAAAATATAAAAGATGGTTAGAAACAGAAAGTAATAATGACAAGGATTAAATGCTTTTAGTGGTTTTCACACTAATTTTTTTAAGTGTTGCATTAAATGTAGTCTTGCCTTTCATTTTCAGAGCTCAGGCCAGATATGAGTTTGTCAGCCGCTTCGAGCCGCCGCTGCATAATCTCTGCTTCATCCTGCAGCAGCTGCTTCTCCAAAATAGCAGCTTCATACCTCTCTTGAAGAGAATGCAACTCTTTCTGAATATCACTGAGCTCGTTTTGAATGGACGCTAGCTCCCGTTTACTCTGAAAGAAGTCCTTCTCTAGGCGTGCCACCTAGAAAGAAAAATACTCATTTTAAGTGGATTAAGTGGATCTTCTAAACAGGATGTTGTAACTGCATTTACAAGATATAGATTACCTTTTCTCTCTTGGGTTTTATTTCCCTGGCAACATCACAGTAACCAATGATTGCTTCGACAAATTTGAGCATCCCTGAACCAGCCTTACTGATAGCTTGCATCTCCTTGAGTGTTGTCTGCGAGCTCTTTAAAAAGCCTTTCCATGAGAAATGTGAATTAGAAATAGCTGTAGGAATTTACGTCTTGTTCCACTCCAGTCTAAGTTAATTTTCTACCTTTAATATAACCAACTTACCTTTGACTGTCCTGACCTGGTTATTACTTATGGAATCACAGTCCATCTCCATCAGGGAGCGCAGGAAGTTAGCTTCTGACATCATTCCCTTGGCGCCCTGCCAACTGATTTCTTTGTAGTTACGCAGCACAAGGATGCACTCACAAACCACTTGAACCTGTTTAGGTGGCTTTGCGAAAGACCTATATGGGGAGCAAGCAGATTGTCTGAGAACTGACTAATATGTGAACTCAGCTGGGTTTTTGGTCAAGAAATTTTACCTACAGCTTTCATTACTGACCACTGTACAATGCAATTAGAGAATGACAATCCCTTCATACAGTACTGCTTTGGGTAAACATCTATTTAATTTAAAAACATTCAGTAGAGACATCTACTTCACATGTTATGTTGGTTCTCATTTCCATCCTTCCATCCATTATCTACCGCTTATCCGGGGTCGGGTCGCGGGGGCAGCAGCCTGAGCAGGGAAGCCCAGACTTCCCTCTCCCCAGCCACATCAGCCAGCTCATCCGGGGGGATCCCAAGAC
>JAVQJG010039341.1:0-20547 GCA_036024015.1 Craterocephalus amniculus | reverse complement strand
ATGCTGAATGGAAAGAAATTACAGCAACAGAAAACAATGTGGTTTTAACAAAAATAACAACTTTTAACTATTAAAAAGAAAAAAAGAAAGAAACAGCAACAAGCTTTGCATCCTGAATGGAAGGGATGTTTGGGGACTTCATGGAAATTTATCACCATTTCCCCCCCCCCTCCCCCTCTACAGGTGCTGCATTAGCCGAACCCATTTATCCCGACATTTAGCTGTGAGGCAGCGGTGTTAAGGGTTAACTTGCACGTTTAGCAACTTAAATCACTTTTAACCAGCACTGAAAAAATGCAGCCATATAAAAGGGGGAAGGTGTGTGTGTGTGTGTGTGTGTGTGTGTGTGTGTGTGTGTGGGGGGGGGGGGGTGTCTCTTTTTTCACACTCTGGGAGCCACAAACACACATTTCGCATTAGCATCCTCCCCCGTTTCCAAACCCTGCCCCCAACTCCGTTTTACAACCAAACAAAAGAACTTCTTTCTTTTCCAGCGCACACTCTTTGCACTGAATGTGTGTGTGTGTGTTTATGAGTGTGTGTTAGAACAAAGAGCCGAGCAGATGCACCTCTGTTTGAACAGCGCCAGCTGCCATCCGGCAGGACTCCGCCGGGGCAGGGAGCGTGCACGTGCGGCGCCCGGCGGCGAGCATCGGGCCAGCCGCTCGGTGAACGAGGATGCCGACGTTTCAGCACGAGGAAACTCGACACCTGCTGCTTCTCACTTTCCGGGTTTACAGCATTTAAAAGGAGATGAAAATGCAAAGGGGGCATACTTTTATGCGTTTTCGTGGTAAATCAGGGAAAGAAACTGGCTGTGAAGTGAACTTTTATCGGAGCGGCGGGCCGGGCGTGAGCGGGCGATGTGGGTGGGTGGATGTAAGCGTGCATGAATGGGACGGGAGGAGGCGGGGGAGGTTTGCTTGTTGCTTCTCCACGCTGCAAAAACAACACCCGACTTGTGTCTCTGCAGAGTTTCCCTCCCCCTCCCCACCTCGCTGCTTTCCTCCCCCACACTTCTGCCCTCCCTCCCACTGTTTTTCCCCCTCAGCCACTTGCTGCTTCATTACTGAGCGCGGCAGGTATGGAGCATGACACATTCATTATTTCCTCACACAAACACCGTTTGCCCCATAAGTTTCCCTTTTCAATAAATATTTCATGTCGATGAATTGCGCCCCCACATAATCCATCCTCTCAAATTACATCCCGTCACTGTAGCAGCACCAGTGATGTTAGCGGCGTTAGCAGCTAGCTGCCAGGCCTGCTGCTGCACGGACCGGGCAGGAGCTGGAGCACATCCACTCCCGCTCATACGCCCTCCACACACCAATGTTCCTTTTAAAGTGCGCGGCCACACAGCACAACTTTCACGGCTTCACATCCTGCTGCTTCCTGCACCAGACAGATGTTTTGTCTGCAGCTTTACTCAACTGGATAAAACTGATAGAGCTGGTTGGTCCATCTGCCTTTCACTCCTTCCACCATCTGCTCACGTCAAACTCTGAACACCAGCATCTACCCATCACGTCTCTCTGGACCATAAAATACCAACACAGCAATCTATATCACGCTCAACTACAGGCAAAAGCATGCAGAGATCATTTAATCTCAACAAATCCGCACTTATCAAGGGTTTTATTGGATTGTATGAGGGTCCTTGTGTGGACAACCTGACAAACCTGGAGCTTTAAAATGCGTATAAACCTGTTAGTCCAACCAAAACTGTAAAACAAAAATCAAAGCTCTGTAAGCCATATCAGTCAGAGACACACTACACAACTTTCCAAGCTGAAAACTCTGCTTGCCTGACTCGTTTGATGGCACAGTGACATTTCTAATGCATGTTTCTGGAGCCGTCGCTGCCTAACTGCACGCCGAGTCTAAGAAACCGCGCTTCACAACTTTTGGCTTCTGGGACACTGCGTGGCGTTGCAGCGGAGATTCGCTTTACGCGCTGCATCACACACCGACAAGCAGAAAACACACCGGCCGTGTGGAACAGGCACCGAGGCTGATTCGGCAAATAAACGCAAGGAGACATTATGGGAGGAAGACAGAACAGAGAGGACACAGGAGATATGAGCAAAGATAAGATAAGAAAAAATGCTTCATGCTACAGTCAACATACATACGGCAATCCCTGTAATCCCTCTGAATCTGAATCACCTAAAAGATGGATGCCAAATTAGCCGACTAAAGGGCACGGAGAAAATCTGCAGAAGTTCAGCAGTTCATCTTTAAAGCAAGTCTCCAAAAACAAATCAAATGGGCCTGGACTTTTAGCACAATCTTAAATATTCCCGTGTGTAAAAACAGCACAGCACGAGTGTTTCTAATGAAGCCAAACGCTCGATTGAGCTGCTCTCGCTAACATTTAGCTCCTTTTTTTCCAGACATTTAAATGCATCAAAGACTGGGCCTGAAAACCAGCCATCATAAATCATAAGCATTATCAGGGAAAATAACCCAGAAAGATCACTATTCAAGCAACATTAAACAGCTGTAAACTAAGATTTCAGGCAGCAGACGAGTGAAACATGTCAGAGATACCAGTATGGTAGCGGCTAGCCTTTAATGAGAGCGAGATTTACTCATTGAGCTTGAAAGCTACTTTTTAGTTTTTATGAACATGAGGGCTTGGAAAAGACTTTCTCCATACGTAGGTTATGTAAAGCTATAACAGAATATAATAGCAACTCTGCAAACATGCAACAAACGTGCGTCCACACCCTGGGTTAGAGGAGAAGAAGCAGCCGCCGGTTGTTGCTCTAACCAACCAACGATCGAGGACAGATCAAGAAAAACTTCCCAGCAATTCCAAAAGGCTAAAATAAATTTGCAAGCGAAAGATTTACACCCACGTGTTGTCGGATCCCAGGAACAAACTCCTGACTGAAAGCCACACTAGTGCGCTAGTTTTCACATCAGTTCCATCAAGCTGGATAATTGTTCTGGTATTTTAGCTGCTAGTACATAAATCTGTAAAAACTGCTCAGGATTTAGGTTAAAGAAGTCCACCTGATCTCTAAAAGAACTTTGTTTTCCTGAAAAAGGGGCCCTCCATCTACTGAAGTAAACGTTTTTTTGTAGAATTGTTTAGATGAAGCAAATGCTTTGCAGGGAAGTTGTGGGCTTTATTTGTAATAAACACAAAGAGCAACTTTTCTGTGTTCATAATGATGCGTCACACATCTTTTCCTGTAGTTCCATAACATTAAGATATTGGATGCATCCACATGTGTTTGGTTAGGTGGACACTAAATGGATTTGAAAGTACGACGTGGCCACAGTAAGAAAAAAATACGGAATGGGGGGAAAAAGATGCATGTGCTCATTATTACACTGAAATACCAGAGTGAGCACTAACCTACATCCATGATGACAATTCAACTTAGATGAAACAAACAGACAAAAAAATGGTATTGATAATGGCAACAGAAATCAAGAAATGGGGATGCTGGCAGACTTTGGGCTTTCTGAGCCAGAACTCTCGAACAAGGACAAATTAAACGTTTTTTGTTGTTTTTACTGCATGAACCAGTAGCCAGCCACACTTATTACCCCTAATTCAGAATCCTGGAAGTCTACTTTACATTCTCTATGATTATCCCCCAGTGATAATTTATTCACACATCATTCAGTGAGGCAATTAAAAACCAGATTTTGACATTACAATGTGCAGTTTCATTCATTCACTAAGGTGGGAACCGCATCAGAGCTGTAACTGCTGTTTGTTAGCAAGAATAAACCAAAACTACCAGGTTTGTCTTCATTCACTGATGGACAGATCACAGCACAGACAAAGGATGCAAACAACTAATCGGTTATCAATGAATCGTTTGAGAAAATACCTGATTAAAATAAATTGCAATTAATCGTTTTGAGCCTGTAATTCCTGCAGCCCACATGCAGGAACACGAGAAGCTGTCCTCTGATCATAATAATTTAATTTATCACATGAATAAACATTTATAATAATAATAATGTCTTTTTGCATTGATCCCTGTGTGAATGTGTTTAGAATAATTTTTAATGAAGGAAAATGATTTGCATTTTCATTAAAAGGAACCTGTGGATTCAGCTTCTCAGAAAAACTGCTGCTTATCAATTAATCAACTATCGATCGATAAGATAAACAACTATCGATTAAAGAATTACTTGATCGTTTGCATCCCTAGCACAGACAAATTACAGGATGAACGCGTTCCTTTAGCTGTGGATAACTTTAGTTAAAACTGCAAATATCGGCTTTGTTGGGTATGAGCTTTTCTGAGTTATGTGTTCAAACAGGAAAGCCATTTAGCCGTTTCTGCCTCAGGTGGGTTAACGAGGAGATCAGCAATGAAAAACCCTAAACTTAGAATAAAATGCTTACAGGTGCACCAGCTGAAGTCCCAGTTTTTTCCCTTTTTCATGTTGCAGGTTCTGAACCGGTCATTACAACACGGGATGCATGTGAACCGCATGCATCTCTAGTCTAGAACACGTGATTTGCCCAAACGGTCCCCCAGGTCAGCGGGTGCAGGTCTACCTGTTGCAGATCCACGGATGCAGAAGGTGCTTCGCCTCCTGGGGTCCTTTTCCCTGGAGCAAGCTATGCCATCTCCATGTTTAAAACCAAACTTAAACTTTAATATTCTCTCAGGATTTTTGTAAATAGTGTTGTGCTGATATGCACTAATTATCTTGTTTTTAGTGTATATTTATACTCATGTATGCGCTTGTGTGTGTGCATAAACAACCTAAACCTGATAATTAGATCAGTCATTAGCTCACAATGAAATCGTTTTATTATTACCATTTTATTTATTCCCATGTAGGCTACAGGGGGGGTATTTTCCACTCCCTGCAGCCTTCATGATCTCTGCTCAACCGGTGGATCTTAGCACCATAAATAGAGATTTATTTCACTTTTGATATGCAAAGGTCTCATCTAAAAAGTGGTTTTATTTAACACGGACTGCCATGGGGTGGGCGAGTCTGACAGGCACCCCTCACATTTACACTCCTCCCCCTTTGTATCGTTTCACCATAAACGTGGCAGCGTTGTTCAATTTATTTTCCAGAGATGTTGAGCATAGCATCGGCTCATTTATTTGAAAATTCTGATGTTCCTTTTGGTCTCTCCACACCAGGACAGTCCGCTACTCGCTTCAGTTGTGGGGTACAACATCCTTCCAGACGGTTTGTTTCACGCTGCATGAATCAAGTGAATCGGATCTTTTTATAAAGGCAGCGCTGCACCAAGAATCACTGATTAAACACCCAACGAAGAAGAGAACTCCACTGGTTAATGCTGGACAACTTTAGTTTGTAGTTAATAACAGCAACATATGGAGCTGCATCAGATCCGAACCATATTTATACCTGTTGGTTGTGTTTACCATGAAGCCCTGAGCGGAACCCACAATGCACTTTGTTTTGTCGTTCGCTTCCCATTTTTGGGCCCTTTTGAATCGAACAAAGACCCACATCTGTAAGCGGATCTAGTCCAATTGTTTGATTCAAACCAGAATCTCTTTGCTCATTAATTATTTTCCGAAATGAAGCAGATTTACTGGGCAAACATCAGGCGACATCACACAGACGGGAGGCTATAACAAGCTCACATTAGCAGGGAAAGCAGATCACATCCTCATATACGCAAATTTCCACAATATTTTGTGTTTTCCAACCATTTTCTTTTTTATTCTACAGATTTCTGTGAATCCGTCGGCCCAAAATCATGGTAAATGTGCTCAACATGAATAGATAGAAAAAGAAAAGGTAGTGGATATAGCCTCTTTCTCCGTCTTCTCCTGCTCCATCGGCCTCTCTGCTCTACTGACACATCTGCCAAATCAATATGAAAACAGCAACTGTGCTTCTTGAATTACACATTTGCTACCCAAACACGTTAGCTGCAACATTTAAACCTTTTCATAACCTTAAAAGAAACTTTCTCAACGAAGCGCAGAGAGGAAAACTACTTCATGGTGCCCGTTGTTGCTGCAGGCAGCGAGAAGCTTGAGCCATGGCATGCTTCAAATGTGCGGACGGCTCATTTTACCAAACAGAAGATGCAACAAATTAAATGAAGTCTCATGTGCAGCAGTCTGGCAGCTGTCAGGGATGCGAATGTAAGCAAGACGGGTACTTTGGAAGCATCGTGTTGCTTTAAAATGATGCGCACACAGCTTCAAGTGGATTTTATACACAGAGAGCACAATCACATATCACCTTAAAGATTAATAAATAAAAATACTGCTAAGATCCTCTTGGCTTGACCAGCTAACAACAAAATCAACTCTGAAAATGAGAAATTGTAAGCCATGCATTTCAGAGAATATGTCAGCGTATGCAGAAGCTACAAACCGAGCTTTGATGCAATTCAATCACTACAGGAAGGAGAGAAAAGGTTTCGCCATGTGTTGTGTGTGGCAGGTGAGTAATTGGGTGTAATTTCACATCCTTTGTAGCAAACTACCATGAAGGCAACTGATTTCCTGTCAGCTGTCTCAGATGCACACGACGTTACACTCTGAATTATACAACACTAAACAGCAGCAGCTCTGAGGATACTTTGAGGCCAGCATGCGTGGATCGCACCACGGCTGTAAAAAGAAAAAAAGGCATGAGACGCTCACCTCTTTTTGCTGCTTGGCCTTCCTACATGATAACATCTGCATGCAAGCGTGGCCAAAGCTGGATTCATTTTGCTCTAAATCACCTCTTCACAACTTCATTTAGCCATGGAAAAATATCAGACCTCTGCCCTCTTTTGGCCTTGTTTTCTTAACCACTTCCTCTTATCATTTCAGCTTAAACTTGAGTTCCTGCCTCTTCTGTCTGGGTGTAAACACGGCATGCATACATGCAAACACGTGGACGCTTTGGCACGGACATCCAGCTGCTGAGGGAATTGTGTGTGTGGGTTTAGATGCCAAATCTCAGCGGATGAGGTATTTAGCCCTCCACGAGTCCCGCTCTTCCATCTGCTACAACACACTCAGTAAAGAAGTGAGGCCTCAAACATTTAACTACACAGAAATCACTAAAATATGTTGATTTTGGTGTAATTCTAGCACAGATCGAGACCGGCAGATTTACTCTGGATAAATATTAAAGCCTTTATTTTACCAGGAAAGGTCCAACTGAGTTACACCGGCCACGTTTACGAGTTTTAATTACTTTAATTCTGAATCAAAGTTAATTCCGCTTTAAAAAGGTGTAAGATGATGCTGCTTCATAACTAGAATCCACATGGAGCCAAAATGCTTCTTATTACGACGTTTTCTCATGTTGTTGATGGAAAGAAACAATCAGGAAGGAGAGTTTTTAACTTCCGGTAGACGTACGTACGGTACGTCACTTCCACCATCCAACCAATCAGAGCACTTCCCTTCCACCATCCAACCAATCAGAGCCCTTCCCTTCCACCATCCAACCAATCAGAGCACTTCCCTTCCACCATCCAACCAATCAGAGCCCTTCCCCTGGATTTAAAGCAGAATTAAGAAAACATGTTTCCATGTAAACCTTCATTCGGAATTTATATTTCCATGTAAACCTGAAGGAGAAGATTTTAATTCTGATTCACTACTTCTTAATTAATAATTCCGATTTAAAAAACACCATGTAAGTGTAGCCGGTGTGTGTTTTACGAACGATGACGTTCTCTCTGTCCGGTGTGTGCTTTCCACATGCGTGGCTGTGTCAAGCCAGCGACGCTGTAAAGCGGCTGCATGTGATGAAAGCAGGGGACGTAAACATGCTGGAGCACAGCAATAACATGGAGAAGAGATTAAATAATGATCTTCTCAGTCAGGCGGTGTGGAAACGTCCTGAGTAAAGCTGAGGTCACATGTCCTATGGCCGCCTCACCGCGTTGTCACGCGCTATCCCGCTGTAGTCAGCCTCCGGGGGCAGCGCCACATACAATTCAGCCTCGTACGCCCCTCCCTCTCCATCATTCCTGGCATTAAAGGTGAGCATCAGCGGGTTTTCATCGCCCAGGTAGGCCTCCGACCTGTCCCTGTGGAGAGAGAACGCAGATAATCACTACCAGGCTTGTTTTTTTAACCCTTCCTGTCATGGCTGAGAATTCTACTATCATACGGCAAAGAGAGTTTATTTCATTTATTTATTTTCTAACTACAAATTAAAACAAAGTAAAGATTAGTACACAAATTGCTAACTTTAAAGGTCGTAAAAGGTTTGGGAAGAAGCTGCAATAAAAATGATCTAGTAATAATTTAAAGAGCCATACCGTGTAACCTCTGAGCCAAACCTCAGCCTAAAGGCTGGTTTATACTCACGCGTAGCCTCCGTGACCCTACGCAGACCCTCTGTGTGTTTATACTCCTGCGTAGGGAAACGCGCCGGGTCGCAGTGATTTTTCCGGCTCTACAGGCAGCGGTTGGCTGGTACCTGTCAATAAACTCTGCCATGCAGAGTTTTTTCAGTGCTTCGACATACAAATTTACAATCTAATGATTTCATTCAATGATCAGTTTTTAACAGCAGCTGTTAGATGAGCGGCACAGTCCGATAATTTTCCACGTGAGTCATTACTGGCGTCTCCGTGGATTTTGTGCCACAAATCACCAACGCAACTGCAGGATCAGTGAAGTAAACTGTAGTCAGATCTGGAAAAGTGCAGTTTTATTTCACTTTTATCCGCGGTTTAAAAGGTAGTCACATATCCGGAAAATAGTATCACAATCTGACCAATCACAGGGGAGAACTTCCGCGTCTCTGCGTCTCCGTTACGCCGTAACCCCCACGACGCAGGCGAGTATAAACCCACCTTAACAGGTAATAGTCGGCCATAACTGCTGGAGACATGCCTTCCACCTTGTTAGCTATATGACTGACTTGAAGGCATTTTTATTTGCTATCCTCCTGCTCCATGTTCTACAAGCATGGTGGGTGTATGTTCAGAAGAGCTTGTTAACTCTGGCAGACAAATAATCAATGGGCTGACATAAAGAGGTTTGTGTACATTTGAATCCATTGAATCAATTGAAATAAAAATGACCTAACTGCTGCATTTTGATAAATCAGTGGAAGCATATGGCAGCTCCCGTTTTTATTTCCTCCCAGCTACACCCTGCTGTCAGTTTTGCTTTGGATCTATACATTTCTCTAAACTTCTGAGACGAATATTCTGGTCTGTGCTATGATATACTGTAAACCTCAATAGAGAAGTGCCATCTTCATGATCAAAGTAACAATTTGTGATGGGTTGAAGAAAAGAAGGAAGATAAAGATGCACAGCAGCCTGTAGTTTTTCTATGTTCCTTTAATGCAGCTTTGATCATCTAGCTGCATCGTAGATGCTGATACATATGGAATACCTGCTCACTTCTTTAACTCTGTCAAGTTTTTTTTTTACTTATTTAGAACTGAAGGAAATTTTAGTTGGACAAAGCAAAATACAGTTACTTATAGTGATGAACTCAGGTGTTCCAAGGTCCATGGCATGAGTTCAGTGTGGAGCAGATTGACTGACTTGCAAAGAATCCTGACCTCAACCTGGTAAATTCATCCAAAAAATGTTTTATCAGGAGACCAAGTCAGAACTTCTCGCCCAATTTCAGTCCTAGACCGCACATTTTTCTTTCTGGAAGAATTGTAAAATGTTCCCAGCGGAGCAGCTTCCCCAATGAAGTTCAGCTGAAAAATTGAAAGAAAAAGTAGATCCTCCGGATGACACAGGTGATCTGTTCTGTTTCCTTCAGCAAAGTGCAGCATTTACTACTATTAGAAAATTATTTGGCACTAAACATGTTTTGTCTGTGTTGCATGCACCAATGTGCTTGCACATTACTGCAAAGTTGGGTCACTGGCCTGAAATTAAGGCTCACATGAAAGCCTCCGTGTAATTCAAACCCTGCTGCCCCCTAAGGAAGGCCAAGTTATAATAGAATTTTATTTTAGCCTTGCTAAATAAAATGTGCAGTTTAGGCAGTGCTTGCAAAGCTGTTTGGGAAAGCAACAATATACTTTCAACATAAAAAAGAAAATTTGAGGTGACACATTTTACTGTTGGTTTCACCAGTGCTGTGATGGGTAATGAAGAGAGACTACACTGCGTCATATGTCACAAAATGTGTGCATCTGACTGTATAATGCCAACCAAGTTACAACTCCAGTCAGAGACCCTTCTTCATAAGTCTCATTATAATTATTGTGGTATGTAGTGGTGGTGGGATAGGGGAGAGGGCATGACATTAAAAGGGGGACCTCCGGTTTGGGCACCACTGCCATAAAGACATGAATGAGATAGTCTAGAACTTAAGTTTTATTTTCTCTCCTTTATCCATGGACCAATACAGTGTCAGTCCGGAAAACCAATCCCAGTTCCCCAAGCCTTTAAATTCAGATTTTATTAACTTTATGGAAATTATTTAAACTGGATCATTGTGTGCCTTCCCAACATCAGTTTCAGTTAACATGAATGGGATAAAAACATTTAAAAATACTAAATTACATTGATGATAAGAGAAGACTTGAGTATAATGCTGCAAACTTTGACATCTGGGGTCAACCTTTCCACACTTTTGCAGCAAGAACCCTCAGGATGGTTTGGTGCTTCCTGAAGCTTATCAGCCTGGAACTTCTCACCAGTTAGTTTAGATCTGAAAAAGCTTTTTGGATAAGAGTTGAAACATTTTCAAGAAACAAAAACAATTCAACAAAAAGTGCAGCTGAGGCCTTAAGATCCAGAAACTGAAAATAAAAACTAAATAAAAACTAAAGCAGACACATAAATAACTGAGTAAAAGTCTCCCTAAGGGGAGGTGCAACACAATTTAGGAGAAGAGCAATAAACAAATTGGCAGGGAGCAGAGGAAACCAGACATATAACACCAAAAATAACAGCACCAGAAATAAGACTGCAAAAATCTAACAAGCTGTTGGCATGAAACCTGCACAGCAACACAGTGACTTTACAAGAAGGAATAAGATATGTTGAATGATGAGTGTGATGATGCCAATGCAACCTCGACAAGGAGGACCTAGTAAACTTAACATAAACCATGTGCTGTGGCATGATACCCAACCATCCCACCAGAGTGATGACAACATGCCCAACCAGAGAATGGTATGAAGGCCCAAGAAGAGGCCCCATAGCTACAGAGCATGGGCCCCTGCCATCACTGATGGGCTGTCTCAAATATCCTCTGAATTTCTAGGCACAGCTGATATGTTGAAGGGTTTCGGTTTGGTGGCCTCAGGATTGTGTTCCTGCTTTTTGCAGATGATGTGGTTCTGTTGGCTTCATCAGTCTGTGAGCTCCAGCTCTGGCGGTTGGGATGAGAATCAGCACCTCCAAATCCGAGACCATGGTCCTCAGCCGATGGTTTGTCCTCTCTGGGTCGGGGGTGGAGTCCTTCCCCAAGTGGAGGAGTTCAAGTATCTCGGGATCTTGTTCATGAGTGAGGGAGGGGCGGAGCGGGAGATCGATAGGCGGATCGGTGCAGTGATGCAGGCTCTGTATTGGTTCGCCATGGTGAAGAGGGAGCTGAACCAGAAGGCGAAGCTCTCGATTTCCCGGTTGATGTACGTTCCTACCCTCACCTATGGTCACGAGCTCTGGGTAGTGACCGAAAGAACGAGGTCTCAGGTACAAGCGGCCGAAATGAGCTTCCTCCGCAGGGTGGCCGGGCTCTCCCTTAGAGATAGAGTGAGGAGCCCGGTCATCCGGGTGAGGCTCAGAGTAGAGCTGCTGCTCCTCCGCATCGAGAGGAGCCAGATGAGGTGGCTCGGGCATCTAGTCAGGATGGCCCCTGGACGCCTTCCCTTCAATTTCCGCTGGGAGGAGATATCATATAACATATAACATCAACCTATGTACTGTATAATGGGAACATATGTATAAACACATGACAGTATTGGCAACACCAACGTATTTTCCCTCTCTCTGCAGATCCCTCTGGGTAAAACCTATGATGTCTTTGTCTGTCCCCTCCATCCCAACCATTCCAGGCAGATGGCCGCTCCCCTTGAGCCAGGTTCTGTTGGAGGTTTTTCCTTCCTGCTAAAAGGGAGTTTTTCCTTTCCATTGTCCCCTCTAGCATGCTAAGAATGAATGATTGGATTGAAATAGAATCTACTGTACTTGTTTGGCTATAAATTAGTTTGTAAGAATACTGACTGATAACAGAATGCCTCAAACTGATTGATTATAAGGTTGCTTGAGATGAATTAACAAATTGGCGTTCACAAATAAAGCTGAATTGATTTGAACTGAACTGAGCTGAATGGGAAAATGGATGTTGTTTATTATGATTTAAAAAACCATCATTTTATTTAGGTAATATGAAATGCGGTGTTGAAAGTGAAATAGTGAAAATCTGTTTCTCTTCTTAAACATACTAGTATTAAAATCAAGTACTTGAACCATGCATCAACCTGCATGAAAACCTTGTTTTGCTCCTGGAAATAAAAGCCATTTGTATTTGCTGTTTCAGAAGGACAGATTTAATGTTTATTCTTCAATGAGCCTTGTTGAAAATATTAAAGTTCATGCAGATGACAAGTATCACCCATTTTTTCAATGACATGCCCCGTATCAACAGCTAATCCAGCATCAGCCTTGCAACCTACTTCTACTGTGAGCTTTCCCCAGCCAGTAAAAGCCCGTCTGATGATGGCTCTTATTCTATCTCTTGCAGGGCAGCTACAGCTCCAGAAATACACACATTAGATGTCACTGTGCCGGTCAAAAGGTTACAGAGTGCATCTTTAATGTCTATTTCAACTCAAAAAATGTCAATAACTCTACAATGTAAAGACCATCTTTCTGCAGCATCTGGCAAGTAAAGCAGTTCCTGTGATGGGACATACAGTAACTGTAGGGTTAGATCATTTCCACCAACTAAAGATTGTTTGGCAAGGTAAAATGAAAACATAATTTCATGTTCTTTATTGATTTTCTTAAATAGTTGAAGACTGGTTACTTGTACTGAATTGGTTATGTGCTACATTATTCTGTTATTGATCAAAAAAGTCAAGAGGCACATTGTACCAAGTGAAAGAGTCAATGAACTATCATGATTGCTGCTATCACACAGTGCATTATAGAGTCCTTCAGGCAGTGTCCTCGGTACTGTTGTTTAATTGCTCTGACCTGACACCCCCTGATGCAAACCGCTGCCTGATTAGAAAGCTAGGATGACCCCCATTCCCACTCACCCCACACACAGCACCTACAACACAATAGCCTTAAACACTTCACCTTCATTCTGACTGACATTCAATTAAGTGTTGGAGGGAATCTGGGGAGGACACTCACAAGGAGGGAAGAAAGACAGAATTTAACCCACAATTGCTCGGAGACACATTTCATTTTGACATCAATCTCTGTTGACAAGGACAATCACCGCTAGTTAAAGACATGACCACCAGTCAAGCCTTTCCTATAACTCTCCCAAACTTTGTTCCTGACTTAAAGTAATATGTGTTAGGATAAAATAAAACTAATAGACAAGAATGGTGAGGGTTGGAGAATGAATGTTGGAGTTTTTCTGAAACATAGCTGCAATAAAAGTACAGTTAAAAAGAAGTTCTCCAGCATCTACAACTAATGCAACCAGCGTTGATTGAATGTTTTATTTCTTTAAAGTGGAAGTTTATATGGAACAAAGTCAGCAAAGTTACCAATCCTACGCCATCCTATATTTTTTCAATGAAACAAAGACATGTTTGGTCTCAGAACATGCATTGTGTTTGCTTGTATCAAAGGAACCGGGAGTTGTTTCTTGGATGAGCATCATGGTTGAGGGGTAGCTCCCTGTGTTCAAAACGATTGACTTTAATGCTGTTGGTGTTTGTCATTTTTAGGTCCTTACGATGTATACAACTAAAATGAACATGAGCCTATTTTGATAGCCCAAGATGCAGCAGCAATGCTATTTGAACTCTTGCACTCACTAGAATACCCCAATAAGGTGTTTTAACCCTCAAAATCCTTCTATTTTCATGTAAGATGGGTTTTAATGGACAACAGACCTGCTGTGGATCGACTATTTCACAGCAATCGAACAGATGATGCAAACAACAGCACTACCTTTGCTACTGGACTACAGCATGGCTTAAAAGATAAATTCAATTTGCAGCTGATCAGAAATAAGTGTTTACTGAATCTACAGTCATGGCCTAGAATGGTATACATCATTCAAATACTAAGAATAGCTTTTCAGGGATTTGTAAAGGATACTGAGTTAAATGTATACAGTATTTCTCTGGGATGTACCAACGGGTTAAAAGGATTTGTTGTGGCAGAGTGGAAACCGAGAGCTTTTCCCTGGAGTGCAGGGGTTTCTGGGTTTCGGGGGATTTATCATTAATAATTTTGCATAAATTCCAAAGTGGAAATTTTTCTCCTCTGTGTTAAAACTAATAGAAATGTTTTTGCATGAACACATTGACTGTAGAAGGACTCAGTTGTGGATCTAACTGCAGTTATAGCATGAGCAGACTATTTAATTGGACCACTGTCCTTGTTCCAGTTACATGAACAAACAGGTGATTGAGTTTTTCACCCAAATATGTTTTACACACTGTAAATATACTACTTACACTCACGCTTCATTGTTATGGAAAAAAGGAAAATCAAGAATTTAGAACTTCACAGAATCAGTTGTACTTTAAGACTTATTTGAGTTTACAGTTTACCCTTAACAGGGAGGAGGAGACTCATGCTCCGAAACATTAAAATTGTTGGAGGAATGTCCTCTAGTCAGATATTGACAAACATATGAATAAAGTTAGGTGGTCATGAATTTTATATTAATAATTTCTTGTTTTATTCCATCATTATATTGCTTGCAGTTGATGAAGGCTGTTCCCATTTCATGATAGACTTTGTAGTACACATTTACATAAAAGATCACATTAATTAGAGCACAATGATTATTTAAATAATCCAGAAAGCTTTTTTTTTCCCGCTGAAGTCCACACACTAGACACAAGGAAGAACAAAGCAGAAACGGCTTGTATGCAGGCTAAGTTTCTGACATTTAGAAGAAAAAACAAGGACATTGTGATATCCCCTCTACAAGACTGAAGATATCTTTCACATCATTTGAATAAAAAGGGTTTCTTTATCAGAAACACAACATATTCTTTATAATCTGTCAAAAAAAGGCTTTGATATGTTAAACAGTGACTGCTTCAAGTGAGACATCTGTGAATCTGATTTGCCTTTATCATTGGGTGTTTGAAGATGTGTTTAATAAATCTAGTTTTATCCAGGCAGTTTGGAGAGCACAGGCCAACACTAACAGCATATCCTTATATTTACAACCACATCTAGTAGGTACTGGGAAACCTTGACTCCAAAACCTTGCTCCTGTGATCCATGTCCCTTCTTTAGAGAAAAAGAAAAACAAAAAAAAAAGTGACAGCTGCTCTCGAATGAAGTCATCCAGAATCTCATGTTAATTTTTTTTAAATTAAGGCCAAGAACTGCAAGTGCAATTGGGAAAAAGTAAAGAGAAAATGCAAATCCCTCTTACCAATAATCTTACACCTTCATGTAAGTTAAAAGCAAATACAAGGGCAAGTCATGTGATAAAAGAAATAACAGCTTAACACACAAAACCAAATTATGAGAGAAGTGCCAGTGACCTTAAATTACAAGGAAGTAATGAGAGGGTAAAGAGGTTACTAATTTAGACTGGAAACACATCTAAATTAGTCTTTCTTGCAACATAAAGCTGGATATCTGTGAGGATAAACTGGTCTCTTTTACTTTTTGGATAAATTAGGGATTTGGCTTATTATGTGACAGCTGAGGATGCATTTGGTTATTCTTCTGATGGCTCTCGTCTTCATTTGCAGCAGTAGTAAGACAAAGTAATAATGTAGCCTTTCCATGACACTACAAAGATCAAAAAGCTAGTATCTATCTATATTTAAGAATCACATCCCATTAGATTATAGGAAAGAGGGATTCATGCACCATTCAGCAGCAACATCAAATATTTCATCTATCTGAATTAAATCAATCTGATCACAGATTCCAGCTGACATGTTTGCATGGACACTGGATAAAATGACCCCATCACTTACATTCACATTTACACTTACACGGAAAAATTATGATCAGAAGAAGTGTGACTTCTCAGTTTTGAGAGGCTGCAGGGCAAATGTACATAACAAATGCTATAGTGGCATCGAATGAAATGAGAAGAACAGCAGTGTTTAAAATGGGAGAAGTTATGTACATTAAATATTTAACAAGTTAACTAAGGCCTGTTGAGTGTGATATTTAACTCATGTGTCATGGGGCAGCAAACTGCCAAACTTCAGCTCTAACAGAGGAGTTCCCATCCATGGTTATTCATGATTTAACTTTATTTGATTCGCTGCATCTGACTACTTCTTATGTCCTTATAAAATGTATGTGAAGCTTTGTTTTCCTACAGTAATTTTGTATCTGTAATGACAAGATAATGTTTTTATAAACCTTAGAATTAAAGAAGAGTTTTCTTTCTTCATATGACTGAGTATAGTGGTTGTCACTACAGGTTCTTTGTGTCATAAAAATTGTTAAATATTCGTATTTTCCATTTCTGTCCAAATTAATTGAATACTTGTGCTGCTCAACAGCTCTGCCTTCATCTAATTAAACCGATCTCTAGATTCTTAGAGTGTTACGATCAATTTTAATTATGACTTTTCCCAATAACATGAGAGATACCTGATATTATTTGCACATAACCTGATTTCCATGATCTCCTCTGACAAGGAGTAAATGACTTCGATCGCTGTGATGTGGATATTTTGCAGAGCCCTGTTTGTTCACTGTCAAATCACATTTTATTAGAAACAATGGCATGAAGTACCCAGCAAAATGAAATTATGGTCAACATCGTGCTACAGAGATAAATATCCTGCAGTCAGCAGCTCTTTGCATCACATTAATTCTTTGGCAAAGATTAGCGCTGTGTCCACAGGAAAGTTAAGTCAAGTCGTTTGTCTTGGAATTGGGCCTTTCACTTGAAATTAATTGTTCTCCATATGTGGAGGAATAGCAAAAAAATCCGACTCAATCCAGACTTCATTTGTTATAATTAAGGTCTGTAAAAAAGAGAACATATTCTGACATGTGGAGTAATTTGACCCATTCATCAGCTGCTTCTGCAGTCAGTTTACTCACCAGTTCTGCAAACAGAAATGCGAGGAACGGAGCGAGACTTCAGAGTGAGGAAGGAATTCGTAGTTGTTATCATTATCGTTAGTAGAATCGTTCATTTGTTGCCTTCAGGGTTTTTGTGATGATGTGATGACATGTTAGTATTGTTACTATTATTATTATAATTATTAATGGTGGTTATGATGGTGGAGATGCTTAATCACTGGAAATACTGTAACTGTTTTGTATAAAAATATTGAAATAATTATTACTATTTTCTGCGACAGACTGGCGACCTGTCCAGGGCGTACCCCGCCTCTCGCCCGTTGACAGCTGGGATAGGCTCCAGCATACCCGCGACCCAATTGGATTAAGCGGTTCAGAAAATGGATGGATGGATGGATATTACTATTTTTATTTGCTAGTCGTGGTGATAATAATTACTATGCTTGCTGTATTATTGCTGTTATTGTTATTAGCATTATTACATTGATTGGAAACTAATAGATTTAATGAAATATGATTCGATAAGAAGGGGTGGGATATAATAAGCATAGGCTTCTTCCCACTCCTTTTCAGATGTGTATCATTAAATTATAGAATTATACTGTATAATGTTTATGTATATTTTTTATGGTAAATGGTCTGTACTTGTATAGCGCTTTTCTAGTCACAGACCACTCAAAGCGCTTTACATGAAAAATCTCATTCACCCAATCATACCCATTCACACAGCACCTATATTGATACATACTGGGTGGAAGGGAAGTAACCATTCAAACACATTCATGCGCCCGATAGGCACATCGGGAAGCAAGGTAGGGTTCAGTGTCTTGCCCAAGGACACTTCGACATGGAGTGGAATCGAACCACCGACCTCCTGTTTAGTAGGCGACGGCACTATCCACTGAGCCAAAGCCGTTTATATGTATAACATGTTCGAAATAAACTGTCCATCCATCCATCCACACAGCAATTATAAAAATGACTATAGATTCTGATAGTCAATTATAATCTATATGTGATTTAAAATCATTTGTTTGCTGGTTTAAAGGGTTAATTGGACTACTCTACATTTATCACTTCAAGCAGCTATAGATCTACTCAAGCAGTAAATGAACCCAATCACCATTATTCCATGTGAAAAATCTCAAGCACTAACCTCTGAAAAACACAATTAGCCCGTGCTGCAGTACCACCGACTTCATGTAATTACAATTTCACTAATACACCCGCAGTTGTAAATCTATTCAAGTGCTGCGTCTGTTTCATTTGTGCTGTCATTTGGCTGGACAGGGCTTTGTCCAAGTAATAGATCAAAGGCTTTAACTTTCCTGGGTGATTTCCTGCTTTTGTAGTATAATCCTCTCCGTGAAAGGAAGATGGAATATTATCCACAATGACGGTGCAAGAACTCAAGAATGAGGAACTATGAGGAAAATGTAAATGAGGATTGCTACTGAGTATGAATTTGCATTCAAATCCTCCTCTGGGGGTTACAATTTAAAAATCACTTAATATTTGTTTAATGTTACATTAGTGCACCTTCAAGCAACTAGCTACATGTTCACCCTCATTTCCTTCCATCTATTCCATTCCCTCTGCATGATGGAGCCTTTCCTCTGTCTGTGAAACTTACTGAGCATTACAGGCTGCAGACGGCCTGGAATCAATGAGCCAGTATTTAGATTATGATCAACAGTAGACTGGTAATCTATTCCTGAAACAGGATAAGAAATCAATATTCCTAAAGCTTAGGAAGGGATCAATCCAGAACCTCAGCAGAGATGAGACCTGCAGGACAAGATTGAGAGGCAGAAAGTCTAAGTCCTATTAGAAGAAATTAAAGAACAGAGCAAATGCTGCGATGTGAATTCACCACAGGAAAAAGGTCAAATAATTTTAACCACTCTGACCCCATAGCAATGTGTTTTGGTAAGAAAAGTGTTTTAATCATGCATATGGGCATGAATTTGTCTATTTTTTTCATGTCACCCAGCATGACTTTTACATAATGTACTTAAATTGGATTCTGTTGCGGGCAGTTCTTGTCACCTTCGAAATCTAGAAAGCTGAGACATGCAATCTAATGGTATACCCAATATGCATCTCTGTTAAGAGTGTAGTTTCTCCCCAGTTAAGCTTTATCATTTATTATCCAAGTAAAAACAATTTGTTCTATCTAACAAGCAGGAAAACATTGATTCGTTTATGAAGTTTATGGTATTTGTGTTATTTTAAAAATAAAGGATTATGGGCATCTATGTCTTTGTATAATTAGCTGAAAGCAAAAAAGCCAACTATTTTGCACTTTTTTCTCCATCTGCTCTGTTTTTATCATAAAGAATGTGCAGTGAAACACAACGTGTGCGTCATAGACACAGATTCTGACATCAGTCACACCTTAAAGCTATACTACATATGCTCCAAACCATAACACTCTGCTTCTGTCTTGTTTTGATGCAACACTGACATTCATTATGCTCGTTCCAGGAGCCGTCATTACCGTGCAGCATCCCAAGGCAGAGAAATCGTTATTCATAACTTTTTTTCTCCACCTCACATGACAGTATCACATGACAGCCATTTTTTGCATTACAGCACTATGTCAGGCATTTACATGTATATTTACTATTATTATAGTTGCCATGACTACAAAGGCGACTGTTTCATCACAACGTGTGTCTTTTGTAAGGTTTTTTTTTACTTTAATCTGGGACAGGACAGCCCTTAAACAAGGAAGTAAAACTGATGTGCACACATCCTCCAGCACATAAAACCATTGTGGTACCCAGGGTGTGCATCACAGACACAGGTTTCGACATCAGTCACACCTTAAAGCTATACTATGTAAGTTTCCAACCTCAAAACTCTGTGTCTGACTTGTTTTGATGGCACACTGGGAATCATTATGTTCATTTCAGGAGCTGCCATTGCCCTGCAGCATCCTCAGGCTGAGAAACGCACTTCACAACTTTTTTTTTTTTTCCAAGCAAGAGCATTGCATGACAGCTGCATTTTGCTTTTCAGCACCACATCACACATCAGTACCTGGATATCAACGCACTGGGAGGTTGCATTACGTGTGTTCAAGAGGACATTCTTAGAGGTAGAGGGTAAAAGGAAGAAGGAGACAGAGGAAGAGATAAGACTAGGTCAATTGCCCATACTCGCATTTATGAGACTCGGCATAGCTCAGATTTTTATAGCTTCATGTGAAGAAGTGGAAATGAAATATTAGGTGGAAGACAGTAAACTGAAAAAATACAGCATACTTACTTTTGTTTTTAAAAACAATTTTTCAATATACAGGTCTGTCTCAGAAAATTAGAATATTGTGATAAAGTTCTTTATTTCCTGTAATGCAATTAAAAAACATGAAATGTCATACATTGTGTATTCATTACAAATCAACT
>JAVQJG010039337.1:0-13469 GCA_036024015.1 Craterocephalus amniculus | reverse complement strand
TCCCGAGTTGAGGTCAGCAGCCCCCCATCTCCACTGTACACAGTGTCGATGGAGCACTGCTTCCCCCTCCTGAGACGCCGGATGGTGGACCAGAATCTCCCTGAAGCCGTACGGAAGTCGTCCATTATAAGTCCATAAAAGTCATTAAGTTAAAAACAAGGCATTTATGTGACTGAATATTGAATGAAAGTCTGTGATATCTTTAATTAAAGCATCATCTGCTCCTCCATTTGGTAAAATGCAGCATCTGTACTGGGTCTTAGAAAGTCTTGAAAATCTCCAGTTTACAAATCTGCATTTAAAACCTTAAAGATTTCAGTTTTGGTCATAAATTACAGTGGCTCAGAATAATGAAGTTGTACACCGAGTTATGATAAGATGTGTCAGGGAAACATCTGAGCTGCAAAGCCATGGTGTTTACCGAACAAGCTGTTGTAGTGAACTTCCTTTTGCAGGGAGGAGTAATTGAGGAGCATTAATCCAACATTACGTCAACTAAAACCTATAAAGAAAAATGGATCTCTTTAAACATGTAATACAACTGCCTGCCATACACACCTAGGTCAGTTATTAACCAGTCACTGCTAATGGAAATAAATACATTTTCTTAAATCCTGAGTCATTCATTTTTGCCAGAATGGCTGTGAAATGGGCATTAAATTCTTTTCTAAGTGGTCTTTAAAAGATTTTGAAAAGTCTTGTAAAAACCTGTAGGAGTCCTGCAGTGGTAAAACGTTTTAACCAACAGAACAAAACAGATGTTTAACATCTCCATTGTCTCAACCTTCCTTTTAAAAGCTGCACAATTTTCTTTTGACTTTCATGCTTGAATATAGATTGCTGTTAAATAGAAATTTTGAAAACTAAAATTGACAAAGTTGTGTATTGCTAAAAAATGTTTGTTTCTTTGTGGGCTTTACTGAGTGATTAAAAAGTCCCATTTAAAAGGTTTTTTCTGGTACGTTGTAAAAATCATTTACTGTCTCATTTCCACTGTCTATAAGTGCTTTAAAATCTGCTAGCTTGCTTACTTATGCCTTCAGCTGTTTTGAAACCTGTTACCTCCTGCCAGCTGGTCTTTGGTGTGCAGAACTAGTTAACCTCATGCTTCAGCGTCAGACCCAGACAGATGCTATGCTTAGTGTCTCATATATCCATCTGAGTATTATTGCTTGTGGATTTTTGAAACTGCCAAGAACCTGGGATGATGGTGGACTTTCTCTTGCAGTTTTAAACTATGGTGACTGAAAACAAAAGTTATCTTATTTTGGTCGGTCTGAATAGTGAGTGTACAGTAGAAACACAAGCTGACATGATACACTTGCCCATCATATTTTATAATAGTTGTTCCACAGTGACATTTTGTTTGAGCTCACACCTCTCATGAGTGAATAAGTGGACTTTGTTGTATCTCTGTTGTATCAGTTACCTGTTGTGTCCTTGGGTAAGACACCTTACCTTCCTTACCTCCAGTGATGGCACCGATGGTAAAACTCAACTGTAAGTCACTTTGGATAAAAGCTTCAGCTAAATGACAGTAATGTTATGTAATGGATCTATTTTCACATTTGTGTAAAGTTTCCGATCCGGCTGTGATCTACGACGCTGGTTACACTACTGCATTGTAGTCTCTGATTTGCTCTGACACTGAAGCCTAAATCCCAGTTCAGTCTTCTTCTACATCTATGATGTTTTATTTGTGTGTTTAAGCAATGTTGTGATGTGGAATATTGTTTCATACTCAGTTTTATGCTTTGTGGCAAAGTGGTTGCTCATTGATTACTTTGGTGTTCTTAAATTTATCAAACTTTTCTCTAAAGTCACTGTAAAAAATACTTTGGCACCATTCTTATCACAATAACGTGAAGATTGTAATCGTTGGTGCACTGTTTTTCTGATCTTTTGCTTGTTTTTACTTCATGCTTATCATGAAAATTTTATTTATCTTTTTTTTTAATTTTCATGTCTTTATTTTGGCCATTTTGAATTCCCACTGAAACAACGATAAAAGCCAGGTAAATTAAAAAACAAATATAAAAAATATATTTCAAGAAACCTGGCATTGTAAATTTGCATGAGTGGATCCCTCTCTCACAGGATCATGTGTCCTGTACCCCTTTGCTTTATGGCTCCCCCTCTGTAATTTCAGAGGGCTCTGCTTTGTGTTACTTTTTCCTCCTCTTCAATCTAAAGTTTATCTTTGCTGACTGAAGTAAGAAAGTGAAAACGGTGTCCGAGTAGGACACAAAGAGAAAGCAGGAAAGGGATAGCTCCAGAGGAAAGACACAATAGACTGTGGCAAATAAGTTGCTCATTGGATTGAGTCTTATGAAAGAGCAGGGTGGATGCAAAACGCACTCAGTTTTCCTCTCGATTATCAGATTTGTAAATTAGCTCATTGCCTGTTGTGCAACAGAGCTACAGAATGCTGGTGTATACATTTTTGTGCTGCTTTGAATTTTGAGATAAACATTCTATAAAAGGTCAATCTGAGGTCACGCAGCCCCCCATTGTTGTCTAAATTAGCTCAAAATGGTCTCATTCATTTGTGCTGTGTCTGTGCTGAAAAAAATATTGTTTTTAAGATATAACAAGTTTAGTATCAGGTGATGACATCACTCAGCCCCCCGACAATGTCCAAATTGAACAAAAATGGTCTTGCAATTCGTCATGTACCTGGGGGTACCCATTGTGTATCCTTCCTTCCTTGCTTGCTTCCTTCCTTCCTTCGGGCATAAATCTTTTGCTAGTCGGGCGCTGAGCTTACCTTGTTTTAGTGAAGCCCTACAGGCCACACTGGTCTTCCCTCAGGTTCCTGCAGGTTTAGGAGCAGAGAACAGCTGATACCTGGGACCAAAGACTTTATTTCTGCACAGCAATGTCCGAAAAAAAAAAAAAAAAGGTAAAGTAAGGGACTTAAGAGATATATCAGTGCTTCAATGTCAGGTTAAGAATGTTGTTCAAGTTATGCAGAAACAAACAAACCTCCAAACAGCCTGTATGTGAGAGGTGTCAAACATGCGGCCCGGGGGCCAAAACCGGCCCACCAAAGGGTCCAATCTGGCCCTCAGAATGAATTTGGTTAAAGTTACTCTGATCATAATGCAAAATACTAGAATTTTTACTTCCGGATACACTGGGATAGAAAGTTTTTTGATTGCTATAGATCCATTGTAGGTTGTAATACAGTACATGTGCAATGTAGGAAGAAAACACATAGCCTAAATGAATAGATATAAATGAAAAATTAATGCAAAATAAAAAACTATGAAATAGTTTTTTCTCAATTAAATTGTAATATATTTTTTAAATTTAAGAATTAAAAATGTTTATTTTTCATATTGGTATTTATATTCAAAAACCCATACAATGTCCCTTTTTAAAATGTATAAGTTACAAGATAGATAAATAAATAGAATTCAAGAAAAATAAAATCTCTAAATGAATGAAATTGTAAACATGTTATATTGTTAAATCCTCTTTTAATTTCCTCTAGAAAATCAAGATTGTTCATTCTGTTTTCCTTGAGTCCATTAAACTTAAATTGATCCATTAAATCCATTACATATAAACATCTTAATAATTTCTTTGCATTTAGCATTAAATCAAGGAGTATTTTTAGATGATTATGCAGTTTTTTTTACTGGTCCGGCCCACTGGAGATTGACTTGTGCTGAATGTGGCTCCTGAACTTAGATGAGTTTGACACCCCTGCTATATGTACTGTGTTGTATCATTTCCTTTTCTTCTGCTGCAAATGAAAACATGAAACAAAACAAAATCACATTATATGTAAAATGAATAAATAAAAAATAATGAAGGGACAGGGTGTAGTCTATAGCCTATGCATTATCTTATTTCTTAAAGGAGTGGGTTGCTAGTAGGCATGTCACGATAACAAAATCTGCTGTGCGATTGTTGCAGAATTTATTGCACTAAACGATAATATTGCACGGAACGATTATGTAATTTAGAGGCCATTTTCAATCATATAATCATGCCATAATAACAAAGCAAGTACACCATTTCAAAGATCAATAAACTTTCATTTGCAAAAAAAAACAACTATACATCTTTAAAAATCTATACTCAACACTGCAGTTTGTTTGTTTTTTTCAGTGATCTGAAAAGGAAGTTTGTCAGAAATAACAGTTTTGCAGTGATGTTAAAGTTCAAGTGTTGCTGTGGAGCTTCGGCTGCTGTCCATGGTCTGAAAGGCTGGTTTGCAGGATGAGTATGTAGCCAGTCAGCAGTGGCTGATTTCCAACATAAACTTACAGGCTGTAGAGCTCTTGAAGGCTTTATTATGCTGAACCTGTAACTTGATACAGGCCACACGGTAATGTGATCAAATGAAACTGTTTCTGTCCTGTTTTGGAACGTGTGTGTGCAGACCACTTAAACCAGCTGATAGTGATGTAATTTGGATTCAGGAATTTTTCATCTTTAAAGGATAGGGCCCTGGTGGAGGGATGTGACTGAGTGCTGCTAGTTAAATATGATCCATTTTAAACCCTGGTTGTTATCGAAATGTCAGCACTAGCCTGTAGCTTATGGGACATTGCAGCCTGTGAAAACCATGAAATTAAACTAGTCAGTTACAAATCTTTCTGTTACTACTTTGATATTGACAAGAATTATAGAAAATGTATTTATTGCATGAAAACCAAGCAGCAACCTTTGTTCTCGAGGCCCCAGAAGCCCGCCAGACATGATTAAGGTCATCCCTCGACACTTCGGGCTGGCCGGACTTTTTCTGGTGGGGCTCCGAGAAGTACAAGAACAAGAACAAATGTCTCGCTTCTCTTGGAGAATGCAGAAGTGCTTATGCAGTTCCCCCCTCATCCGCTATGTGCTAATTGCCACATCAATCTGCCCTTGTGAAATATCTGAAATGTGTTGTGTTGTAATATTCATCAATATAGTTTGGGCCTATTTAAAATAGTACTTTTACATTTGTACCTGTCTTTAGCGGGGGTCCAACAAAGTTGCAAGGGCAAAGAGTGGTTCATCTGGTCACTGCTTCCATTAAAGGGGTTTTCATGGTTTTGGTCCCCGTGTCTGCATTACCTTTTTTTGCTAAAAGATGTGAAAGCTGGAATGACATCAGCTACTGAGCATAAGAGGAGCTTTGCTTTTTTCATGTTTGCCGCATTATCCACAGCGTGCACATTTTCGAGTGATTTCCCACTGATGTAAAATATCCATCAGCACATTTATGCTAGTGACACCTGTTGGGACGTGTTGAAGGTTTTAGCATCAAGCATTGCACTGTGATGACAGCTGTTGTTGTTCCAGTGCACAGGCGAGGGGTTGTTGTGAAAACGGTGGTCTGATCCAGACCACTGTAATGAGTGGTCCCTTCCACTGGGTGGCAACTGCAACCATGGTCCAGACCACTGAGTGGTCCCTGCCACTGGGAGACATTTAAATGAGTGGTAGTCTATCCTACTTTTTTAAATGGGAGAATAAAACTCATCATATAAATATAAAAAATACAACTGGGGATAGAATATGCAGTCATGTGATGATCAAAGCGCTTGGACATTTCATGTCACATGCACCCATTCACACACACGTTCAGACAGTATTTATATTGTATACATTATCCGATGTAGGATGTCAGGAAACTCTTTTCCAGAGACAGAATAGCTGTATATTGAAAAATTTATCTTCATAAAATATTAGCCTGTGTTTAAACCAAGTAGGTTAGACCAGGTTTTTATTAATCTATGGAGTGTGTAGAACATTTGAATCTAGGTTTGAATAGGTAAGTATTGTATTTTTTTAATAGGACCATGTTTAAAATGGGTTTAAATCTCAATAATTCAGTGAAATTGCCCTTTACGCATTTGGCGAATGGAAGCGTCGAATCGGAAGCTAACTTCAGCCTCGTTAGCCCGGTGTTGTTTGTGTCAGGACCCGTTTTTCTGCCTCAGTTAATGCCTGAAGAAAATACAACGACATCGACATTTTTTAATTGAAACACTGACTTTTTTAAATAACGTAATAAAAAAGTTTTATCAGACAATGGCCCATTTCAACATTTATTTATGACAAGTATAACGGGCAACAACAACACGGACCAACGACATGGACCAACAGCAAAGACCAACGACATCAACCAATCACAGAAGGTAAAGACATATCGAGAGAACTACATGAATTAACAACAGATGTGTAGCATCTACATGTGCAGAGAACACATATGCAGCAAATACATATGCAGCAAATACATATGCAGAGAACACATATGCAGTGAATTCATATGCAGCAAATACGCAGAGAACACATATGCAAGATTCACATATGCAGTAAATTCATATGCAGCAAATACTTATGCAGAGAACACATATGCAACATGCACATACGCAACAAATACATATGCAGCAGACGCATATATACATACAGCAACTGCACTTGGCATAGACATGAAGACCATAGACATCGACTAAAGACAGGTAGCAACAACATAGACCAACAACATCTACATATGACATGAACTTTATTTTGGCACAAACGGAACCTCATATTATATCCCATCGATTAGGCTTATGTAGGTATTAATCTGGCGGTCACAAAGTAGGCTATCGTATCATCAAAATGTAAACGGTGGGTAAGGGCGTTCATTGGACAGATGTTTGTGTGATTATGTTGTTCTACAGGTTGACATCCAGTCTTTCTATGTTTTTGTGTGCAGAGTCGCCTCCCACTGTTTTCCCCCTATTAAAATGCAGTGTTGCCTTCGCTCGAGTTATGTTACATCCCAAGCACCACAGTTCTCTAAAAAAATCCCTCCACGTCTCCGGCAGGCAGACACACCTCTGCACGCAGTAAACCATTACGCAATCCTCCGGCAGGCTCCGTTTTCCTTCTTTGAGGACTGACAGCAGTTGCATGCTCTGACAGTCACATCTTGGGCATCTGCCGGGACTGCTCGGAGGACGTCGGCTCCGACTGCAGCGCATTGCGATGCAGAAGGGAGGAATTCGGGTATGATGCCAGCCTGAGCTGCTCTCTTGGAGGCATAAACAGCAGCAGCATCAGCAGTCTACGGTGCGGACCGAGCGCGGAGGAGGCGGTGGCGGAGTTTATCTGCACACCTCTGGACGAAGAGAACCGAAGTGCCTCTGCAGCACCGCAGCTTTTCACAGGGATACGGTCCAGTTACGTGACTCCGAGCCCGAGCTGCCCCTCAGTCAGTGTTGGGAGGGAGGGGGGCCCTACCGCGGCACCCCACCCGTCTCGGCTCATTTAGACTGCAGGGATAACGACCTAAACCGTGAAATCCCCCGCACAAACCACCGACAGGGTCTCGCCAGCAGCGCCGTTTTCTGCCATCCCGCACCGCTGCGTCAAAGGTAGGCTCTGCTGTGGTCTGGAATGGAGGCACTGTAGGTGTTCATGCTCCAGCAGTGAGAGTGGAGGTAATGACGATGATTATGCTCAAAGCAGTTGCATCTGTCATTAAACAGCCGCAGCAGAGCTGCCCTCTGTAAGTCCTGCTCTGTTTGTGTGGAGGATTTTGTATTCGAGGGAATATTAATATATTTTTTGTTTTGGTTTCAGGTTGGTGTGTGAGAGAGATGCTTTAACAGAAAAATGACGTAGGGAATTCCCACAGAAATCCAATAGCGCACGCGATGACACTAGCAAACATTCCGCCAGTGCAGTCCATGGTCTGCTCAGTCGTGTGCGCAAATGCGGCCGTTCGCGGCCTCAGCAGCGCACGGATTGACCAGAAAATGTTAAACTTGAAGACAAACTGTTATGTAACGCCACTTTTGCTGATGCGATTTTTACCAGAAGTGGGGGTTAGCTTCGCATCTCTGCTGGAAGTGTTACAGATGCTTCAGCAGCTCAGCGCCGTTCATTCTCTCTCAGATCAGTTTGGATTAAATTAAGATTAGGCTGCATTTGGTTTGCTTGATTTCCTTTACCCTAATCTTTTTCTTTTCTCTATAAATTTGATCTGCTTCATCTGCAAATAGCCTATGCTAACGTGCTGATATATCTTTAAAATGATACAGAAAGCAAACCTGATATCCTAGATGAACAAGCAAATTAAAATAATAAAAAAGCTCTGCTCCTGTGATAGCCTAAACCTTTTCCCTCCCTCTCACCAGATAGATGGGTGAATTTGCGTCTGACTGCTGTGTTGTGAACACATTTTATTTTGATGACAGAAAAAATGCACTTGATGCTTTAAATGTCAGATTAAATAAAGTAGGCTACTACAACAACACAAAGCTGTTTAACCATTAAATCAGTGATTCTCAATCTTCTCTGGGCTAGTGCCCCCCCCATCTAACATCCATTAATTTGACTGTAATAATTGTGGTACTTAAAAAAAAAAGGAAAGAATATGTGGGTCTGGTAGCTTTTCAAGACCACGAGGAGACATTCAGCTACAAGCTAGAATGAATCACGGTGCAGCTGATATGAGGAATGGTGGCCTTTTTTTTTTAGATAATGTCTAATTTAGGGGGTTCGATTTATGGTTCTGTCCTCTTTGTAACATGAGAGAAATCGCCCTTGGATGGATCCAAACTACATGAAAATGGATCCAAGCTCCACAAAAATTGTATGGCTCAGTTAATCCTAAAATAAGGCCCAAAAATGTGTCTTACTTATCCTTTAAGACTTTTGTTAAGAGTCTGTTGCGGGGAAGAGTGGATTCTTTATAACTCATCTGTTAAGATTTTATTCAAAGGAACAGTGTGTAACTTTTGACCCAAACATCAGCCTAATGTGAGTAAAAATGCAACATTTTTGAGGTCATTATTCAGTGTTTGATGAGTGCTGGTGCTCTGAGGGAGCTGCCCTCTACAGAAACCCGACACTGTAACTTTGCAGGAGCGGATTCGTCTCTCAGGGGATCATGTGACCTGCAGTTCTTTGCTTTACGGCTCCCCCTCTACAGAGACAGATGGCTCTGCTTTGATTGGATATCAGGATGCAGAGGGTAGTACCTTAGCTTTAGCCCGCCTACCTCACTTAGCTGTTTAGCACCTGGTTAGCTACAGGCAGCTTAGTTTTTGATGAGTGCCAATCATTCACACTCACAGCCCCCCTCTCAGCGCCACCCCGCCGCTCATTTTTATATTTTCCATGATAGACGAGACTCGTGAGACTACCAAGATGGCAATGATGGGAAGAACCCAACAAGACTCAGTTCAGGTCTTCAGAAACCTAGAGTGTGTGTGTGTGTGTGTGAGGGAAGGTTCATCTATAAGTTTTTACCGTCACTGATTATAACTTCAAACTGCAAGCTTTGACTGAGAAAAGCTTTTCTCTCTGTCACTCACTCACTGACTGATGCAGACACACACACACACACACACAAACACACACGTGTTGTCAGAAACCGTATTTATCAAATATGATACCTAGCAATGGCTACATTCTCAGATATGTTACCTCTGATGCTGTTGGTAGTTGTGTAAACTTTGGGATTTGTACATTTAACATTAGTAATGATGGTCTGGGCTATCAGTAAGAAGAACAAAAATGGTAAGATTCCTGCAGTGTGTCAGTCTGTAGTTACTGAAGTCCATCTGTTCCCATGTGTAACTTAACCCAGACCTGCACCTCACCCATGAGTAGGACAGAGCTGCACAGTTCCTGAGAAGTTTTAAATATAGTGGCTCTAATTCCCTAATTGTGTTGTGTCACAGAATCACCAAGTAATGACATCCAGTGCAGCTTTACTGTATTAAATTGTTGTTCATGCAGCCATCTTTCACCGTAGGGTTTTTCATGTTCTCATTCAGACATAGTGTTAGCTAAGCTGCAGGATACTGTACGGGTTCTTATTGTTGAGACTCAATAAGTGTGTGGTTGTGTGTGTGTGTGTATGTGTGCCAGCTCTCAAGGTGCCCGTTCTGTCAGGCATTAAAGTACTGCAGTCACCTCCACGGGGGCACAGAGGGGTCCCTCTGCTGACACCAACAGGCACAGTCAAGCACAGAGGGACGCTGAGAGGAGCAGGAATCCCTGAACTGACATCAAAGCACCTGCAGCTCACAAGCAAAAACACAAAAGAGTGACAGAAAAGATTATTTTACATTGCTGATTAATTTCAGTTGGAAAATAACCAGATGCTCCTCTGTCAATTGTTTGATCTGTGCTGTCCAACGTTAAGAAGACATTTCAACTAAAAGGCACATGAAGAACCCAGAGAAAATCTACCAAAATCTACTTAAGTGACTCTTGAAAAACAAAAATCCTCTGATCTGATGAAGCAGAACTTGAACCGTGTGATAACAATTGTAACAGTGTCTATGGAAGAAAACCGGAAACGAGCTTCTCCTTTGAATGTTTCTTCAGTGAAATACGGTGTTGGCAGTGTCATGCCATGAGGGCAAGTTTCTCTGCAATATTTACATTTCAACGTGACCCATAGGGGGATGGCCCTGGATGACTTTGGACCTGAAACCAGAGACCTGAAAACCGCTGAGCTCTGCATGAATAGTTACACCTGAAGGAAAAAAAGGGGGACAAACTTGCAGAATTAATCAAAAGAAGCCTTTAGGGCAACCGCTGCTTGGAATACAGTTCAACTAATTTATATTGTAAATTGTAAAAATTGTAAAAATTTATATTGTAGTAGGCCTACAGAGAAATCCAATAACTGCCTTTGAGCAAGCACATTATGATAAATGACTGAAGCAAAAACATACTGCAGGTGGGTAGCCATCTTCTTCAACTGCTTGTGAGAAGAAAAACATTTTAGCATAATTGAAAATTAAAAGATAGATCCATAATCACTGTGCATGGAGGCTGGACCAGTAACTTGGCCTCCTGTGAATAACTTATCAAGTAAATAATTATGTAAAGCTGCTAATTTAAGGTAATGTTTAAATGACAATGCTGAGAGAGCAAGAAGCAACGTTTGTGTTGTGATCTGGCCTCTCTTGCACATGATAACGCGGTGTATGGGGGTCACCTCCATGAAGTTTTGAGAATGGGCTCCAGGGTGAAATTTTCTCACGGCAAGGGGTAGCACAGAGCCATGTACCAAGCTGGAAACCATTAAACAGGACGACGTCACTGTCTGCTGCACTCTCTGCAGCCACATGGACATAACAACCACGGTGGATCTAGGGGTGGGCGATATGGGAAAAATATTACGATTTCGATTTTATCACAATCTTACATGTTTGAGAGTGATTTGAGACATGTCATTGCAACCAGAAAATTTCTGTGTAAAACAATCCCATAGGGGGAAAAAAGTCAATTGCAAGTCAAGGTCCAAGAAGCTTTCTGAACAGATTTTAATATAACTAATTGCAGTTTTGCTAACATGTAGAATAAAAACATACTAAAAGGCCCATATGCTTCCTTTTGCACATAAATAGACACGTTTCAAACGTGATGCAGCGTGACTGTACTCACCATAGATACACTGTATGTATATCAGCCCCATGTTTCCATGTGTTTTATGTTTCTATGGTCTGCCACCACCAGGGGGCAGTGCTGAGCAGTGCATAGTCAACCCCGCGATCCTACGTCGGTGTCAGACGCTCTTGGCGGCGGTAATCCGCTGCTATAAAAGGTGTTTTTAATCACCTAACACAGCCTGAACACTAGCAAAATCTTATTCTTAAAGTAATTTGCACATTTTTAAGTCTCCGTTCTTATTCTACAGTTTTTTTTCCTTCCCCTTCTTCTTTTCTTCCATGTGTTCTTTCGGCTCAACACTGCCACCATGGTTTCCGATAGTATTAGTACACCTTCTGCTTCGAGTGACTGATGGTTTTGTCGGCGCATCATTGACATAGAACTGCAACTTATAGAATGTGACCTAAACGATCTATACGATCTCATTTTGGCAGATTGTCTATACACTTTGTAATCGTCCACGATCTAATATCGTCATATCGCACACCCCTAGGTGGATCCCTTTGTTCTACTTGCGCAGCAACAATTTTTCAAGCTATTTGATCACTTAAAACAAAACTTACTCATCGTCCACCAGCCGAAGCAAAGACGTTATCTTTGAGTTTAATAAGGATGTAGCAGGAACTATTGTGAACATGGGGTGTATCGCTGCAACTTAGCTTTCACTGGCATGCATACTACATCATAGTCACTGAATGTGCGGAGTCGAGTTGGTGGTGATCGGATAATTTCAATCCACGCACAGCACTTATGTAAAGCCCATAGAAGATCACCCAGACTATTGTTTGTTGATCCACAACATAGAAAAAAATGTCATGGGTTGGAGCATGAGACCATTTTCATAAACATTACGCGCAGTGCACACCCACTCCGCCCCCTGCAGGACCTGCTGCTACCCTCTGGAGCCGCTGGCATGGACATCCCTCACTACCACCTTCCAGTATCCAGCCTCAGCACTGTGCCACACATGACACTGCAGCACCCCGTAGACAATGGCTGCAGACCCCGACACACCAGTTATCTGCTCCTTGCAGAAATTGAGCTGGATCTGATCCAAAAGGTTGATCAGATGAATTTCTTCTGGCGGCCCCGTCGGTCTTATTTGCAGATTTTTTATTACGAGCATATATTCTTTGGTTCTCCATCTTGCCTCCTCCTCTTACGTAACTTCATCCGCTGTTCTTCTGGTTTTTCAAACTGCGTTTACTTTTTCGCAGATATGCTCCCATATATGTGGAACGCCCTCCCACTGGGCATCAGGGCTGGTCGGTCACTCCCTGCTTTTCTCTTTTCTCAGGCCTTCCCCTCACACTGATTCTGCTCCCCTTTCTCTCTAACCCCATGTTACTCTACTAATATTTCCACCTCAGTTGGATCGAAATTCATTTTGCGTTTGCGGTTTCCTTGCTCTCCGAATCCTTCCATGATGGAGCAAACAGCATTGCTAAATCTTCATTTAAAAACTGCTGTTTGCGCACACAAATGATCACAAGCGCAATCTTAATGAATCAGCCGCTAACCGTGAATACATAACCGGAGCAAAACTGCGCGGCAAATGTTGAATAAGGCAGCAGTTTTGCCCTCGTCATAGATCAGCCCCATATTCTTTGGCATGTAAGATAAATACTCTGCACAATACGATCAATCGACTTAAAATGTGGGGAGTTTAATGCTGGTGAATTAAAGATAGGGCAGGAGATACAAAAAAAAAAGGTCAAAATTTCTTTCTTCACGCCCCCAGAACACAGAACACATAATGTCTCTTCCCAAGGATTCACGAGCGCTCAGCAGTATCAGGTGTTTACTACAGAGCCCAGGGTGTTTCAGGTCCACAGAGGGAAACAAGATTATACTCATCAAGGAGTGGCACTGGAACACCGGGGAGCAGGGAGACTGGGCTGAGGCCAGTAAACCCAGGTTGATTCCATGAAGGACTGGCGAAGTGTAGAGAGAGTAGACTGGTTAAATAGGAAGGAGACAACAAGCAGCAGGTGTGGATGATCCCACAGGTGAGAATGATGAGGCACTCAGCCCAGCCTCTGTATGGCAAGCCCGACATGCCAAAA
>JAVQJG010039329.1:0-17169 GCA_036024015.1 Craterocephalus amniculus | reverse complement strand
AGATAGATAGATAGATAGATAGATAGATGAAAGCATTTTTTTTAAAACATGCTGAAATGAAAATAGGGGAAAATAACAAAGTTTAGCTTTGTAACTCAAACCAAGAGTTATATTAAAGTGTTTTGATTAATAACTGAATAACTCAGAATACGTAAAAGAACAGTTGTCATGTTGGCTTTGAACACACCAGACCTTGAGAATGAATTCTGCTCTGATGTGAGTCATATTTCCCTCCTAAAGCTCATAACAGCCACTACTTAACAACACCAAAACAAGGCTCATTAATAATCGACAAACATTTCATCTAGTCACTTTTAAAGTATTTAAAGCTTCAAACAGTTTCAGTTGAGAACTTTCTATGCCAGACAAACCATGCTCTCAATAAAGCTGATTGTGTACAGGAAGACATTATTTGAATAAATACATGCTTTTATATAAAAGGTGATAAATATTTAAGCAAATATCTGCTGTCAACAGGGAGCTTTAGGACACTGTAATGGAAGCAGCAGCGGACCAAAATGCATAATGAGAAAATGCACTCTGTTGTATCACAGATGAATATGTAGGCCATCTTGACTGCTCTGCATTTCCATTTGGCAATGAAATCCTGTAAAGTGGCCTGATGGTGGACATCAGCTGGTTTGCTTAGTGGGTTAAGATGCAGATTACTGATTTGCAGCCACTCATTTTCACAAAAGGTACATGTGTGTACAACTTACTAAAACATGTTTTTTTGCATTCCCCTAGTGTTGCGTTCATTCGGCTTTATGCAAAGTTGTTATTTTTCATCCAAAGTAAGTTATTTTTATCTGCTGGGATGGGCTTCAGCCTCTAACAGTGGATGGAAGGATGGATGGATCGATAGATTCAATTACTGGTGGTGAAATGGTCTTTTCACTTAATCCACCACCACTTCTCCAGCATCCTTTTTTCAACGTGTTTGTAGGCTTTGGTTGTACATTTTATGCAAACACCTCAGGACACAGTGAAAGGCTAAAGGAAAAATAATTAAATGATACATTTCTCTGGTTTTTATATTTAGAAACTCGTGGTGCTAATTTATCAGATCGCACTAAAACAATGATGCACCTTTGCAAATTGATAGTTAACAGACACAGAGACAGTAAATAGATAGAAACAAATAGTTTAACTAGAAATCAGATTTTGTCCTGAGTGAGGACAGATATATATAAAAAAGGCCCCATCAAGACAAAAATACCAAGAAAAGAGCTGTCAAACAAACACATGTTACACTTGTGTTTGTTTGACAGCTGTTACATTAGTTTGCAACATTGTATGCCTCTCCATCTATTTAGCTTATTTTGCACCTCATCTAGCAAGTAAGTAAACTTTATTTGTATAGCACTTTTCACAGACAGGGGTCACAAAGTGTTTGACATGACAACATATAAAACAGTAAAAATACAGATAAAAGATATATAGGAAATGTATAGTAAGAAATAAGTAACTCTAAAACTAATCTAAGTTATATCATATATCAGTTTGTGATAATACGACTTTGTTAAATTTCCATCACATTAATATTTTTCCTTTTCATACATCTTGCTTCTCTCCTTCTCATTTTAGCCACTCTGGTACCTCTTTAAGTATGTAATATTGGTTATTTTAGGTCTAAACTTGGTTGGTTTCTATCAAACCCTGGTTATTTTTTGTCCATTTCTGTGGTTTATTTATTCAACCTTTATTTAACCAGGTGAGTCAACTGAGATCTCATTCTCAGCTGCAAAGAAGACCTGGGCCAAAGGCAACATGAGTGGCATAGTTTGGAATTTTTGCATCTCTATTGCCACTTTACCACTTAAGCCTCTCTTCATTTCCATCTAATTTTCTTCGTTTTCATTGAGATGTATATTTCTAGGATTCTGGGGCCGTGCCTGATAGGACTGTTGAGTTTTCTGTCCACAGCTTGGTTAGGCTCAAGCACCAACACTATTACAACCACATCGTTTTCACTCAAAGATCCTATTGTTGTCCCTTTTCAATGAAGTGTTTTGTAATGAAGAAACTATAAATGACTTAGGGCACAAAGCACTCACCTAGCAGACATTGTCACATGGTGTTTGGTTGCCTGACTTGCCATGTGGACTGCTCGCTGATGTCTTAAACAGAAAACATCTGTAAAACCGACTCCACAGGGAATGCTTGTGACAGAGAACCTGTCTTTAAATTGTTGCTTTTTTTGTTCCACAACTTTCTCTTAACACCTTATTACGACGCAGCCTGCTGTCCGCCTCCAGTTCGCGTCATCACAAATTAGATTTTCATCTCTCTTCATCTCACTCACGTATACGGGCACACAGACTCACACAGCCAGGCAGACAAAGCAGCGGCGGACATGTAGCTGCATATTTATGAGACATTAAAACAGTGAACAACATGATGAGCTCGTCAACACTTAAGCCACGCGATCTGCAAACATAAAACGCTGCCGTACAAAGAAAAGAAAGGCCATCCACCCAGGAGGAGGAGAGGAGTGGACAAACACAATCTACTAGGATATAATCTACCGATGATGGAAAAACATTCCCTTTGTCAGCTGCATTTTGTGTGTGTGTCTGCACAATCACATGTGTTGGATGAATCCTACCAGTAGCCTTTGTTTGGCTGTTGCCAACACAATAGATCAAGATCATGCAATATACCAAAGAGTGGGGACAGAAATATCTAAATGGAGAAAAGAAAGTAGCTCTTTTTTTGTTTGCCATGGATTTGTTTGCCTCTTTGTCATGGTCTGCAAGGTTTACGTTCTATTGTTCCCTTAGTTTCTATCTTGACATTTTGAGTTCTTCCTTTTCTTACGTTTTTATTTACTCCCTTGCCTTCAGCGCACCTTACTTCCTGCTCCCAGTTCCTCATTTTCACACCCGGTTTCTTTATCTGCCGCTCATTTTCATGCCACTCTGTTTCTTTGTCTGTTTCAGTGTTTGTTTTCTTTGTTTTCTACTCAATAGCTTCCTGTGTGTCATTATTAAAACCCCAGATGCAACTTGGCTTCCACTCCTCCATCATTCTGCAGTTGGGTCCATTTCCTCGCCTCATTCCCCTTGGAGTCTGACACCCTTCTCTCATTTTATTTTTGCAGGTAACGCAGGTGCTCTTTTTCTTTAAGGGATAAAAAAGATCATGAAAGGATCCAAAAGGCACAAAACAACCACTAATCCTTGATCCTTTAAAAGGAGGGCACATTTATTCAATGAAATGAAACAGTGAGGCCAAGAAGTGGCAGTTGGGACTGAAGGACAATTCCATGAAAAAACCCAGACCTCTTCAGAGAATCCTCTTCTTTTTTCAGTTGTGGTGATGATGGATGGTTGGAGGATGATTGAAGGGGAAAAGTGGAGTTGGAGAGAAACCTGTTTTGTGGGACCCCCTCCACTGAGAGGCAAGAGTATAATGACGAAAGAACAAAAGCCGCACGGGTTTGGTGCCAGAATTTGTGCATGGTTTGTAATACATCAGATGGCAACACATTGCTGTCTGCAGGAGGAAATGCAATGATTCATTTATTTATTTGAACAGTGAAAATGCTAGAAGGAGCTGGAAAGCCTGGTGAATGCGAAGACTGCGGGGGTGTGAGTCAGATGATTATGCACAAAAACAAAAGAAGCTGGTATGATGCACTGGATGCGCTATCGTCTGCAACACTATCACTTGAATGGGTTCGTCTCAAGATTCACTGTCATTTCACTTTCATTCATAGACAACATTGAGGAGAAATTAAGTTTATTTTATGACAGAAGAAGAAGGAGAGGAAGAGGTCTTGAGCAGAAGCAGACTCAGTTGCTGTTTTTGCGGTGGGATGTGGCTGTAATGTGGATTTATCCTGTTTGGATGTAATGTCTCACTCATAAATATTTTAATTTAATGCTGGCCTCCAGCTTTGAATCTGAAGATTTGCTCATATCTGAGTGAAATCACCATGTTGCTGCTGAAGAAGACAACAGCATCTTCAGGTCTGGGATTTGTCTCTGCATGACACCATCACAGTGGTCTGTCTCTGCTGCTGGGCTAAAGGAAACAGAAAGCTGGACAATACATTTTAAAGATGTTATTACAATCAAACTATTAAAAAAAACAAACTTAGCTTCAATATTTGTGATGATTTGTCTCTCTCATCGCTCATAAGTTATATAGACATTATCTGAAATGACTGCAAAAGCTGGAAAACTTAGTTTTGATATTTCATCTTTTCTTAAAGAAGGCAAGATTATATGAGACGACAGGGGAGAAAAATACACTAATATGTCAAATGGCTTTATAGGAAAAGTTATGATCCTTGTGTGTTGGATTTAAAAAAAAGCTTTCCTAATACTGCAGGCATTTAAAACTGCAACAACACAATATTGGGAGAAATTTGAACATAGAGAATCATTCTGGTCTAACTAAAACAAGAAAATATTTATCCTCCCTCACAATTTCAGTCTTTTACTACCTGTCCCTCTGTTTATCATTGCAATTTTCCTCAGTGATGACAATTGATATTATCAAAAATTTGTGGAAATGAGCATGCCACAGCATCTGCACCACTTGGTTTGGGTATGTAATGCTAAAAGTAGTGTTTGATATGCCAAATTTTAATAATTTCCCTTTTTTTTTTGGATGGGAAGTACTTTATTCGTCTCCATTTTCCAGCACAAAAACCAAATTGTTAATGATCTACACACACATTTAAAATATGATAGCTTTTTAATTGCCATGTAATTGTAATTAATGTAATTAATGTAATTAATAGTCCGATAGCTATGTCAGAAATTGTTGAAAATTTAAGACAATAATAGGTTTATTATAAGGTTTGCAATTTGTTTCTGTCGCCCCCTAGTGGATAAATATCAATTAATAGACTTTTTGATCTATTTATTTATATGGTCAGGTATTGTATGAATCTCAGTTATGTCACTCATCTTGTAAGTTTTATGACATAATGTTTTAATTTGCATGTCTCTTTATTTGTCAGAAAGATCACACAAAAACCTACCGGGTGGAATGTCATGAAACTTTGTGAACTAATAGAGATCGGATAAAGGAAGAGCCGATTCCATTTCGATCTGGACCCTGAAGTTTGATACTGAAGGATGAGGGAGGTCATCGGTCATGTCTTATGGGATTACATTCTGTAAATGCCCTTTCGGTTTTAAAATCCATTTCTCTTTTCTCATGGTTATCAACGTGCTCAATGGCATTTAAAAACTTCCATTTGATCAGCTCACCTTTTTTTCCTTTTTATTATCTGAGTAGAGCAGAACATCAACTCTTGGAAATATGAACTATGAACTGGGCTTGACTTCATCACCTCCCAAGTACCAGTTTCAGCCTCAACATGTCATTTTCACTCGTTTTGCAGACTGTGTCACTCAACCCTGGCCGGCTGAGGCTTGGTCTCAAAGCTTGAAATAGTCATAAAAATGTAACTTCAATGAGATTTATTGTATAAAAAGAGTAAATCTTGTTCCAAATATGCTTTTCCAAATACTTCATTGTGCCTCAGGCTCAGCCTTCCTGCGTTATACCTCTGCAGAGAGCCAACCTCCTGCTAAACTCCTTTCTTCCTCTGAGTTCTTCTCTGTAGCGCGCAACTAAGGAATCAGGTCTCTCATAACTCTGAGACAGAAAGCAGCTGCTGATCTTAGTATGCGTGCTAATTGATTTTAATATTAGGCATATCACTGTCACAGCAGGACTCTTAAATAGATAAGAAGCCTGTTAATATTATACGCTGAGCCTGTGCTCAGGAAGCCAAAATGCCTGTGATGTCGTGCTATGTTTAAATGTATACCTGCAATTTTAAATGATCCATCCATCTAAATGCACTGCAAATACCAAAGGCACTGTTTGTGCAGTTTTCCAAGAGCTAAACACAAGTTTTTAAAAAAAGCAGCTGGTATAGCAGGGCTGGGAAAACTGGCAGCAAGCTGGTACAGGAAGCAGGTCAGCTAATTAAGAGTGAGGAGCAGGTGGGATGAGCAGCAAGCAGAGAGGAAGAAAAAAATAACTGAAGAAAAGACTAAAAAACAGATTAAAAAACACAAAGAGTAAAGCCAAAACCACAGATGATCACATACCCTCCAAAACCTTTGCTACTGTTCTAAAAAATACAACCAAATGTGTGTCTATTCTATCTTTTATGGCCTTTTCAGGAATGATCACAGCAAACAAAAAGCTACCTCCTGTTTGGAACACTGAATGCTTATTTAGGGAATTTATAATCTGCCTCCCTTGAACATCTGGTTGGGCAGCTTTCAGTAATATAATATATACTGCAAAAAAACTCATTATTAAGCAGCAGATTCAATTGTGCCAATGTGTTGAGCTGCTGAGTCTGCAGAGCAGCTGCACAGGAGCTCAATATAAAATCTTTGACCTCCGGGAAGCTGGTAATTGAAGCGCACAGGCAAAGAGGGAGACAAGGCACCTGCCCAGATTGAGATCTTTATTTTTATTTATTAAGTTTCAGCTCTTTTAACTGTGCAGGTAAAGAGGGGAACATCATCTATTGCAGAGGGGGAAGGGAGGCACGTGTATTTGTTCTTTCTTCTCAAACCCCTTTTAATCTTTCCAACCTTGTTGAAAATAGATTTTCAGGAGAGTAAAAGATGTACTTATTTACAGCCGTGACTCATCTTCAGCAAAAGAGACTCTATTCTTCCGCGATATACACTGATTTGTTTCAGTAATGGACTGTAGATGATGAAGAAAATACATCAAAATATTCTTGAACGCAACAACATGTCAGAATCTTCCTTGTAAACAAACTGTGAGAATTAGTATTCACCTCAAAACTCAGTTACTGCACCGCTACCCAACCACAACAGGGTTAACAGTAAGGCTCTTTTTCTGAAAAATAAGTCGTAATTTGTTCCTCTGAATGTTTCCAAAACATCTCAGAAATATGAAGTTGCTTGTTTAATTATATACAACGTCTACATGTGTTTGGCAGCCAGATGGACAGTAAGGAACAGCCCAGATTCTCATCACCAGACACATCAATCCTCAGTGTGTGTGTGTGTGTGTGTGTGTGAGGGGGGGGCAGAGACATTCCACTTCATGCAGCAGACACTGATGCCATGTCGGGGGAAACTCTGATGCCATGTCGGGGCAGCTGACATGTTTGGTCTACATTTTAAACAGACGGAGAGCAAAAAAAAGTGGTGGGTGTTAAAACAGAGGTTTTGTTTGTGGTATGCTTCTGTGGCTATTATTCAATGCCCGGCTGCAGGTCGGTTCTTTTTTAAACCTGAAAACTAACATGGCTGCTGATGAAAAACACAAACAAAACGCTGTATATCTTCTGCAGGACTACTTTTACTGAAATTACATTGGCTATTCCTTTGTTTTTGGTGTGAATTCAGTGAGTTATTGGATTATTTAAAGGTAACCTGTGAGTTTGAAATTGTTACTGAACTGGTGAATTCATCAAGAACAAACAAACATCACCCAATGAGGCATATTTCCATTCAGCCTCACATCCTGTTGTATTAGCAAGGAAGTTTTCATAAGCAATAAAAACGTTGCATCAATCTATAGAGAAGGCTGTTTTGTTAGAAGATAACATCACAAGCACCCATAATGGATTTCCTGTTTGTGGCTTTGGGAACAATTACACAGTTGGACAAGATTTATTCGTCTAAAACTTGATATGATGATACCATCAACTTTACAGAGTTTAGTTTAGTTTTTGGGTTGTTTTTCTGTTATAATTTTTTTTTCTTCTTTTTTTAAATCATATTGCAGATTCACTTACCCATTAACCAATGGCAGATTTATTAGAGGAAAACATTATAATTTGTTTTAGGGTTTATTTTGTCCCAAAATTGAAGCGTAAACTAACGCATTGCATACTACCATGCCTAAAGCTGTAGGAGCACTCTAAGGAGCTTTGTTTATTTCTGCAAATACTTATTAAAACAGACTGTAATTGCCTAGTTCATACTTGGTGTGTCTGGAATTAGTTTTTTAACTTTTGTTATAGGTCTAAGTTTTGCAAAATGTATTTTAATTGCAGATTAGTTGCTTAAAGAAGAGGGAAAAGTTTTCTTTATCTTAAAAATCATATTCCAACATGAATACATAACAGAGACCATTACATTAATTTGCAACCAAGATCAAGTGTCTGAGTTCTTCTTTAAGTTCCTTTAGTTGTTGCTTGTCATTCTGCCACTAGGGGGCGTCTAAGATATCTCCCAAAGATAAATCCCAAGGCAAGTTGTTCGTTATGATCATTGGATGGGACAATGAATTAAAACAATCAACATTACTGTCTGAGTAATTGTGAGCAAGAGGCTTGTACTTTAAATTAACCCTATTTCAAATGATAACCATGTTTCAGTGTAAATAACTATTAATCACCATTGAGGAAAGGGACTTTAAATGACTGTCTAATGTAGTGCAGCTAATGACACAACCAGAGCAGGATCAATTCATCCCCAGCTCCCTGGACCACTTCAAAGCTTTTGAAAATAGCATGATATCACCAATTCATGGGCTGAGACAGAGATTAATTTTAATTAAATGTTAACCCCAGAGTCCATTCAAATGATTAACAGGACCATAAGAATATCTTGCGACAAGATGTAATTAGATTTAGAGCAAGCAACTGCATGTGTATGACCAGCTTTTAAAGAAAAACACAAAACAAGGCAGACAATGAAAGATACCTGCGTAAAAATTTAAGTTATGTTTTGTGTAGTAAAAAGGTCAAAAAGTAAAAAGCAACTCCCGAAGGGAAGTTGAAATAAGCGTTCAAGTTTTATTGTGAGCATTAGTGATGATAAGATTCTCATACGACTGTCTAATAGATGATTTAACTTTGGTCCTTAAAGGCCCAGCCAGATGCACTGTCTGTTATTTTTATTTATAGCCTGGCCCAATGGGACGGCAGCATCCTTTGATATCTGCCATAAATATTTATTGTCTGAAAAATCATATTGTTCTTCAAGTTTTCTTTGCTGCGAGATAGAACAAAGCTCAGATTTAGGGCAGTGAGCATTGGTATTTATGTTGGTATTGGAGAATACTGCAGCGGTATCAACCAAAAGAGGAAATACCAGCCACTTCATGTGCACCTGTTCAATTGCTCATTCATACAAATAGCTAATAAGCCAATCACATGGATGCAGTTTGATACATTAAGGCATGTCAGCATGGCCAAGGTGCTATAAAGGCAAGGAAACTTAATGTGTTTAGCAAAACTCACGCATAAGGCTATTCAAAGTTCTCTATAAAAGGAAAAGTCTCCGTAAGTTTTGCCTTTCATATAAAACTTTCTGTTCATTTCTGTCTAATGCTGGTATAAGTTTTAAACAAAGCAATCAGAAAGAACTATGTCACATCAGAAATGTTTAGATCTCTGCAAATGATCAGATCCAATATATTGTTATCTTAATAGCATAAGTCATATACTTTATGCTTTTATTTGCAACGATGGAAAGTGAGTCCGCAATGTTATGAGACTAAGCTTAGGTAGATCGGTTTTGGATCTTTTACATGCTGAGAAAGTCCGTTTTCCAGAATATTCCTGATCTCTTTTGTATCTCGCACATTATCAATTTCAGTATTAAAATCATCCACTAAAACAACGCAGACAACATCAATGCAGGATGGGTAACATTATTCCTGGACTAGAGAATCTCAGCTTCAGCACCCATAGAGCACTCTGCAAAGCCCTGTTTGAGTATGTCAGACTATTGCCTCACACAATCATTAGTCCTGTTACTGTACTTGTCCTGTTTTACAAGTGGTCTTGCTGCCACAATCCTCTGGGAAAAATATAACAGTGGTATCTTCCACAATCAGTTAAATATTTTAACTTGAGATTTACTATAAGGCCTTATCCCGCTTTGCGATGGCAAGAGGTCATCCATTTATCAGAGCAGGGTACTGAATCATGAAGTGGTGGATCACAGTTCTGCAGAGTCTGTTGTTAAGAGGTTTGTTAATCATTCCAGGAGGACCTCAATCCAAAGATTAACTACAAAGCACACCGCTCTGTTTTTGCTTTGTTTTTTAGAGTCTTGTTTGTGCTAATTAGCTGTGTAAGCATTCTTTCTTATAGTTTTGTACAAAAGGTAAAGTTGGGTTGTTTCCAGTTCATTGATCTCACATCCTGTCTGTGAATTTTGGTTCCCAGCAGAGTGATCGTACACATCTTTGGAAGAGAAAGGTGACACCCTGCTGCCAGTTAGCTTCAACTGCATCCATTCACTGTAGTATAAGCTTGAACTGGTGGCATTCATGTTAATATTAATAAAAACTGGATTTAGCTGACTGATCTGTGAAAAATTAGGGTGCATTGCAGTCATAAATCAGTGTTCAGTCCTTACTGGTCTATGTTTCCCTGTCACTAATGTGAGAACAGAAAGCAAAAGCGTTCAAGCAGCAGATCCGGCACTGATGTTCAAAGTGAGCAGGAGAATGAGGAAGAAAGGGGATTTAAGTGACTTTGGGCTGTGGATTTTGGTGCCAGATAGGCTGGCCTGAGCATTTCAGAAACTGCTGATCTGTCGGGATTTTTACACACAACCATCTCTAAAAGTTTTCAGAGAATGCTCTGATAAAGAGGAAATATTCAGTGAGAAGCAAGAGAAAAAAAATGTCCCCGTAATGTTAAAGTAAGATGTGACTGGGCAAACTGGTTGTGAGAAAAAGGCATATAAATGTACTCAAACTAAAAAGAAATACGCATCACATCCAAATGCACAAAAAACCATCTCTGCAGGCACAACATGGCAAACCTTGAAGCAGATGGGCTGCAGCAGCAGAAAACCACACCAGATGCCACTCCTGTAAGCTAAAAACAGGAAGTTGACACACTCACCAAAACTAGACAATAGAAGATTGAAAAACGTTGCATGTCCGAGGAGTCTTTAATTAATCTCAGAGGCTCAGATGCTGTGGTCAGAGTTTGTTGTAAGCAGCATTACAGCATGGATATATCCTGCCTTATATAAATGATTCAGGCTGCTGGAGTAGGTGGTACAGTTGTGTGGGGAATATTTTCTTGGCACAGCTTGGGCCGCTTACTACCAACTAATAATTGCTTAAACACCAAACCTACTGACAACATCTGCCTAATAAAGTGACCACTGAGTAAATATGTCCATGGATTCTATTTCTATCATTTAAGTTCATCGTAGTTTCATCATAGTTTATAGAAAATGACTCATTCGTAAATTCTGAAAGCTTGTGATTCACTTTTGGGAACCTGCAGCTTCCTGTCCCCTAAATATTCAACAGCCTTCTAATGATCCCAGCATTGTTTTTGCTGCTTCATGATTGCTTCCTTCCTGATTCAGAGCTTTGCTGAAGTGGCTGAGAGAGGCTTGAATGCAATCGCAGAAATTACCAGATCAAGAGGGGCGACAGCAGCATTAGCAGAGGAACAGCCTGGATGGATATAAAGTGAAAGTGGTTGAGTGATAGTGAAAAGACCAACTAAGCCTTTTTTTTTGCCTTTTCTTTCTAAGAAAACACGCTTGATGTTTACATGCATGCACCATAGTGGTCAGGGAAGTTGGCTGTTGTTAAATTGTTCATTTTTAAAATAACACACCATGCAGTCACCAAGTACAAAAAAGTCTGAATTCTTCAACAAATTCTTATAATATCAAAAAATGGAATAGAGCAATTAAAAACAGCTCATATGTACAACACAGATTTTATATAACAAGCATCAAAATACAAAATTAGAAACACTGGTGCAGTATTAAGTTACATATTCAATAGCATATGCTACAATAAAATCACATTTAACAATCATAATGAGGCTTTTTAAAATACAGTCGCAATGTGTGTATGTGCCCCATAACAACAAAGACGACCTCGTCAGAGTTTAATAATCAATAAAGACGTTAGTTTCCGAAAAGGATTTGTCCAGGTGAGGATTCCTGAGTATCAGTGTCAGACGTTAGGCCTGCAAGATGGTAAAGCGACGGTTTCTATTCCGCCTCATGCGACGACCTTTCCACTGGTTTGTGTGCTTTTTCCCTCCTGGGGGAAAAATAAAGAAAAAGAAAGTCATTAGTTTAGTTTACAGATTGTAATGATTGTTGATTTATAGTCAGGATAGAGTCAGCAGGAGCTTCCAGAGACAGACTCTGTCTCATCAGTCACAACATCAGAACTGGCTGCGCGCTTCTGGAGGTCAAGCAGACGCTTTCTTCACATGCTGAGCTTTTTCTAAACCTGATTGTGAAATAATCTGATTATATTTTGGCCTTGTTCCTTTCTAACTTATTGCTGAAACTACTCATTTTAGAGCTCATACCATCCTGCAGACTGTGAAACACACACCACATGGATTCCCTGCTCACCTTTCACACACACGTCCATGCAGCTCTGCTGAGACACAAAGTTGTTACTGCTCCCTCCGCAGCCCGAGTACACAAACTCCTCACACATCTTGGTGGCTTTATTGTAGTAATAGCGAGTTATGGAGGCTGAACACTTCCCTTTGTCCAGTGGGTCCAGACAGAGCACAGGAACAGCTGGCGAAAGACAAAAAAAACGTGGCAATGAGGCCATGAATTACAGCCCGTAGTCTAATTCATTTCCACTGATTGTTCAATCACTTCCTTATGACCGAAATGCCTTTACTTCAAAACTCGTACTCACATTTTTGTGGACTGCAGTACTCTATGCAGGAGGAGAGGTCTTGGAAGCGGTTGGTGTTCCCCCCGCAGCCCCCATAGTAAAAGGGTTCACACTGCATGGTGGTCATGTTAAAGAAATAGCGGGGTAAGAGGGCACGGCAGTGTCCCTCTTCTTTATGAAACCTGCAGATTTGCGGAATCTCTGTGAAGAAGAGTTAATATATAAATATATACAGTATATAAATATAAGATTAAGCACTCATTAATACTCATAAATCTGAATAGTTTTAGAAACCAAAAAAATGCATTTTTTCCCCTTTTCTTTTACTGATAGGGGTTATAAACTCACTACAACCACATCCGCTTGTACGTTCAATAATATTTAAAAGTCACAATTATCTGCAAAGAATGAGGATGCTCTTCTAGATTACTTCAGGAACTTACTTGGGATTTTAAAGCAGGCTTTATGGCACTCCTCATAGCTCTTGAAGTTATTGGTATTACCCAGGCAGCCTCCATAGTAGAATTTTTCGCACTTCTGGGTGATGGTGTTGTAGTAATAGCGCTCGATTTCTGCTCTGCAAGGTCCTTCGTCCACTTGAAGCAGACAAGAGCCTGTATTCAAAGCAAAAAAGCAACTTAGAAACCTTTTAGCAGGTCTCAACATTACCCCTGCAAACTGTGGTAATGTAACGCCCGGGGTCATGTGACAGACAATACCCAAGCGAAATGTTTAGGAAGCGACCTAAAGACGATGCAGAGATGCGGTTACCTTTGCGTGAGAGCGCCAAAACGTTGTAAAATGAGGAGAAAAGGGCAACCAGCGCTAATAAACCAAACTCCATTGTGTCAAGTTTTTGTTCTGTCTACAATCTTTTTCTGCTCGAGCCGTGCCGACCATCCCAGTTTGTTCCAGTTTTATAGGAGCGTTTCCCAGGGGGACTTTATGGGCGGGGATGTAATGAGTCATTTCCATACAACGGGAACTTGATATAAAGTAGTAATCATGTTATCAATGACATCACAGTGGGACGTTTTTACGTCGTAGTAACTGCGTAGACTGGAGTTAGTGCTGTGACTAAGACTATATTCAACCCAGCTAAAACAATAATCTGAATTCTCTCTGATTGATTAAGAAACATAGTTGTTGTCAAAGACTATGATGGAAGAATGATGGTGATTATGATGATGACATATAAACATTAACATCCCAGAATTTCTGTTAATTACCCACAGAACAAGTGTATCCTCCTTGGGAAAACATACTCTTGTGAAACATTAACATCTAGCCTGCCTGTGCCATTCTGCCAAGTTCCCACTCCATACCCGTCTGACTGGATCTGAGTTCTCACACACACTCACACACCACACTTGAAGTCTTGCATTACCATTTATTTTACTAAGTGACTGGATCCACCTCCAACAGTCTAATCTCTTGCTCCGGGCAGCATGAACCGAAAGTTCAAATTTAAAAGTCGTGATAAAAATAAAAAACCACACAAGTGTGTTTTGTTTTCAGATACGTCATCAAGACACCCCCACAGACCACTACCCAAGTTATTGGAAAACTGCCGTGCAGTCATGTTTAAACCAATGATGTGTCTCCACCTTGACAGGTAGAGGCTAAATACAGATTAGCCGTCTTATCAAAATGACCTGATACACATAGTACCACCCCATAACCCATATCTACCTTTAAGGAAACATACAGACAAAATAGTACAAATCCTAATTTAATCTGTCATTTAAAGTAAGTATATCCCATTGTTTTAACATCAAAGCGAATAAACAGGCATCTATCTCATTTACTCTGTCCTTTAAAACATGTTTCAGGTACTGGCATGATCACTCAGTGGGGCCTTGTTTTAATCAGATAAGCAGATTAGAATAGTTTGGGCAGATTACTTTATAACCCAGATTGAGGCAGAGGAGAGGGATTCTTCAGCAGGATTTCGGTGGTGAAGGACTGCTACCTGTAGGCATTCGTAAGTAGCCTATATATTTCAGTTTTCTTTTAAGTCTGGTGTTTCTGTGTTCTAAGTATTTGTCAAACCCTAAGATAATTTGTTAGTCATGTGGTAATGGTAATGGAAAACTGTTAAGTGTTTTTTTTCCTTTGACAGAGAATGCCAGTCATAAATGTGGAGGACCTGACGGATAAGGACAAGGCTGTAATGGAAGTAAATCAACTAAAACTTGAAGTGAAACTTGAGAGGTGGTTGGTAAGGTTTTTTTGCCACTAAGGATGAATATTTCTATTTCTCATTCCTTATTATACAAGATGTCATCCCAAAAATTCTGTTAGCCTTTTGAGTTTTACCATAAAAGCTGCAATATGTTATATCACAAACGTGATTTTTAGAAAACAAAAACCAAAAATACATCTGCCTGGTCATTTTAGACATCTAAATGCTGTGAGGAAATCAAGGACTACATTCAAGCTGGAGTGGAGGAGGACACTCTCGTCAAAGGCATTTCAGAGGAGAAGAACCCCTTCAAGGAGAAAGGTGGCTGTGTCATCTGCTAGAATGGACCTGAGGAGCTTTTCATATCTCAGATTAGCACCTAAGGACATTCTCCCTCCCTTTGTAAAATGGATTTGCAGACTGAGACAACTAGAAGGACACAATAAAGAAAGAATTTACAGAAGTATACAAGCTCGTTTGTAAATAATTTCCCCATTTTCGGGCCAGATTTGTAGCCTTATAATTTTATTAGAAAGATGCAGTTAATAAGTTTTGTTTGGCAAGAGTTATAATAACGCTCTCATGTGGTGTACATAGTCTCAGCAAATGGACCCATGTATTGTTTCATACACCGAAGCAACTCATATAAAATGTACATGTTTATAACTCCTTGATTCCCTACGGGATTTTAGATCAAGTATAGAGCGTACATTTCTTCATAACTCAGTTTGCATGCTTTTAGTTTACCAAACCTTTTGTTATGTGATTATTTTGTAGCATATAACATGGGTAATATTAAACTTTAAGTTACTTTATTTAACAAATGGATCTGTGCAAGTGTGAATTCTGTTTTTGTTTGTTTGTGCATTCTATATCCTTTTATATATTTATAAAATATCAGATATATATGATATGATACGTATACTAGTTTATAGTTGTTTCAAGTATTTTCCCATGATAAGTAACTCGCGTCCAATTAATGTTTAATGAATGAAAGAAATGTTCCACTTACTGCGTCTCAAAGTGAGGCCCGCGCATGCGCAAACGGACTGTTGTCAATAGAGATGGCACTGCGTGAAGGAGCTCGGCGTTTCAGCCTGCTGGTCAGCAGCCGTATTTTCTACAAACATGCCTCCTATGCTGGGGCTCGCTCGCTGTCTGAGCACGTGTCGTCCAAGTCGACAACGTCCAGCGCTCCAGAGATCGCAGCTGACCATTTAATCTACACACAAGAGCACTTTGCACTGAAGGAGGCCCTCAGAAAGGTACGCAGAGCTGCTAGCTAACACTGGCAGAAAAGTTTTTTTGAACACAGGGTTAGTAAAATATAGGCAGTGTCATTCTATGTGGGGATTATAACTGATAATTCCCCCCAAGAAGCAGTATTATTCCTATTAATTTAGTCTATAACAACATGGTGGCCGTCAGATAAAACTAGGTGAGAGGTCACAGTTAGCTTGTTTTGTCTGGGTTAATGTTTTCTGTCTGCCTTTGAAAGCAATGAATCTGCGCAGCAACTTTTTTCTCTACTTTGCTGCTGCTATAGTTTGAAGCTGGTGCTGATATATGCGTGAACAATGGAAAGAAGTAAGGTTCACCGAGTTTATACACGGGTTTACACTTCCAGACACTGGGTTGTATGTTTTCATGACCCACTTCCAAGCCCCACGATGCCAGCTGTTTTTTCACAGACGTACAGAACATCTGTCCTGTCGCTCTACAGCCTGCAGTTAGGTCTCAGTTTACCATCTCCAGCAACAAGATATGGGGCCATGTGAACATGAATATTTATAAACTACGCTCAGTGTTTATGAGCAATATCTAAGTAAATACAAATGCATGAGCAGATATTTTAATGATCAAGGACAAAGACACCATTTTTTACTTATAACATTTCATTTGTCATGCTTAGGGGTGAGGCGTTATGAACCAATTTTCATATCCTGATAATTTTCGGTCAAGTAAATCTTTTCGGTCAAGTAAACAAAGAAACAGTTCAAATTCATGGCCTTGAGAGCTTAATGCACTTTTATTAAGTATCCGAAGCACACATGCATTAATATACTTGACTGAAATTAAAGCAAATGTGTATTATAAAAAAAAACACATTTCAGTGATCATAACAAAGATACAGTTGTGCAAAATGCTAAAAAAGGAGATATTCAAAGGTCTTGATATATCTGAAAATCTCGATATACAGTATTGCCCAGCCCTGGTTATGCTTGTGTAATGAATGTGTTTTTAAAAATGGATCAAGAGTGGCATCATAGTGGCCCTGCTGCTTCGCCCGGCGGCAGCACGCTTCCCAGCTTTTAATTCCTCTTAGACACAGAACACAAATAACATCTGCAACACACACACACACGTTTTGGGGGGCG